>JAVJIF010012978.1:0-113571 GCA_038442645.1 Agave tequilana | reverse complement strand
GTATTTTTTCGATTTGTTTCCTGTATTTATTCTGTATGATGAATTCTTTATATGATTGTTTTGTCTTGGATTTGGATTCGTGGATTCGGAGTCAACCTTAGTTTGAACCGAAGGCCCGATCCCAGAGTATTGCTCGGTTTGGACATTCTGATAATTAGATTTGACCGATTTCAGTTTTAAATATTATTTTCCAATATTTTAGATTTTATATGATTTTCTGGAATTTTCTTGGATTAAAAGGAATTTCTTCAAAAACGGTGTCGGCCAGTACCGCTGACCGATTCCAGGATTTTTATTTTACAAACGGCTTAGAATTTCATGATGGTTCTTTAGACTTTATTTCTTAGAATCCTATTTCTTACCTAAATTCTTTTTCTGAGGATTTTATAAATTTATGAAAATTCTTTCGGAGTCGGTAAATAACTGATTCCGAGATTTTTAATTAAAAATCTATACAGTATTTCTTCAAACGAATTTCACCATGAGTCTTCAAATATTTTTGATTTTTGGTAAAATTTCCAGACCAATCCGAGATACTTGAATTTCGGGCATTTTTTCAAAAATTGCAAAATTACTTTTCCACTTCATTTCCACCTCATTTCCCACTCACCACTTCACCTAACCCCACTAACTCTCTCTCCTCCCCATGGCCGGCCAAGTGGCAATGGGAGGGACACCTCACCCCCACATTTTTGCAAGGAAACCCTCACATCCACTTTAATCCCACTCCCTTTACAAAGATCCCTACATATAAATTCCTATACATTTGCAAATCACCCTTTTTCTCTTCCACTTCAACAAGAGAGCTCCTCCAAAATCCCCTCTTCTTCAACCAAAACCCTAGCTTCAAGGATCCATCTCAAGACTTCAAGAACCCAACAAGGCTTCATCACAAGGGCTTCATCTTCAACCACCACCACTTCTCCAACCTAGCTTCATCTTCTTCTTCCTTCATCACCATGGAAACCACCACCACAAGGTCAACAACACCAAAAGACTCCACCTTTCCTTTCATCATCAACCTCCATCACTTGGTGCCTTTGGTGAGTAATTTTCATCACCAAGACTTGGTTATTTCTTAGCATGCTTAAGTTCACATATCATGTTCAATTATGCCATCAAAAATCATATTTTTAGCCATCAAACACAAACCCTAGAAAACCTGTTCTGTATGCTGTTTCCAGTCGATTAGTCGACTTGACCTAGAACCTAGTCGACTAGAAACCCTTAGCTGAAACTTAACCTTTTCTGGAAACACAGTATTAGTCGACTTACCCATTTTCCTAGTCGACTAGCTCCACTATTAGTCGACTACCATTCTACCCTAGTCGACTAACCTTGCTTGAAACCAGAAACCTTAACTCTCGGCCCTAGTCGACTTGACTATATTATTAGTCGACTATAGACTATTAGTCGACTACCCATTCTTCCCTAGTCGACTAATTTATCCTGAGACAGAAACCCCAACTCTCTGTATCTCAGACTTAGTCGACTTAAGTATCTATTAGTCGACTTGACCCTCCTATTAGTCGACTACACCTTCTAATCTAGTCGACTGACTTTCCCTGAAAGAAACCCAAACTCTCTGGAACCCAGTTCTAGTCGACTATACCAGACTGTTAGTCGACTAACTCCACTATTAGTCGACTACTCTTCCATCCTAGTCGACTAACCTTGCCTACCTGTCTTAGTTGATTTCTTTCTTGAACATGAACCTTACCCTCTAGACTTACATCACCTATAGGTATTACTTGACTTGTCTTTAGACACACATCATCTTCCATTCTTTCTCTCTCTCATCTTCACTCTACATATTTATATCAGGTTTTGTGGCGCATCCCAAGCTTCCGTGGAGTTCGGATATTTCGGTATATTGGTGACTCAGGCGAGTGTTCTCACTCGCTACCCTCTTACTTCTTATTTCATTGATTATGCGCATGTTCTCGCTTTAGCTTTCATGTATTTTATTTCATGTTCTATATCTTTTATTGCTTTATGCTATGCGTGGCCGACCCTTCGTGGTCGTTGGACTTGTTGGACTTTGGGTCCTTACTTTTATATTACCACTTGGCATTACTTTAGACCTGTTAGTTATGTGCTACCATTTGACATATGTATATCACCTGACATCTAGTGTGTTATCACCTGACCACTTGGCATGCTCTATGGCAAGACCCTATTGGTATGACCTGACTTACCCAGACTATTATCAACCTCTTGATATAACTTGCCACCTGATTACTATCAATCTCTTTATGCTTGGTTGCTTGTTAATTATCATCATCCTGTCATGCTATCACTTTACACCCAGCATGATATACTTGACTTGTGATTATCATTCTTACGGGAACTTGACTTATTATCCTGTATCATGATCAGTGACTTGTTTTCCTGCTTTACATGCAGTGACCTGACTATGTTATACTTATGTACTCCTGATTCCTGATCATGTCTATTTCCTGTTTTTCCCGTAAAGTGATAATTAAAACTATTGAATCTTAAAATGGACCAACTTGTATTGGGTCGGGGGAAACATGCGGATATCGATATGTGTTCGTGTTTACAGTGGCATTAGGTGTGCACTATATATCCGGTCTTACCTGTGGTACTCCAGGGGACCGAGGGGAGTGCTTTCTCCCTTTCCTGTTTACTGTCATGACAAGGGCATACATAAGTCCCTCCTGTTTAGCCTTGCGGCAGGTTCCGTCTTCAAGCAACGGAACAATCCTGGGCCGTGGTCCCGGGTATGCACGGGACCCACTGTAAACATAGTTCGTTGATACAACCGCTGTTTCCAATAACAACCTCGACTTGCTTATATATGGATGTATGTGAGTTGGCCGTACACCGAGACATATACCGAGATATATGGGCAAGACGAGTAATAATAAAGTGTCATAATAACCGGCTCTTTAAGTTGTAAGTAGAGGTATGTGGAATGGGACGCATACCAAAGCCTGCAACTTAAACGGCTATGAATCTGTGATGTGCCTTACCGTATTTGATTCTTCGGGACTTTATATCGGATTTCCTGTTTTATGAGTATTATGTTATAACTACCTGGTAGCTCGGATTGGTTTTATTCGGATTTCCTGTTTTATGATTATCCTGCCATATCTATTCATACCTGCTCTAACCTATCTGCCTCCTGAGTATTTCCTACTTGATATCACTTGATATATGCATTATTGTGCTCACCCTGCTTCACCACTTGGTTTGCTTCTACACTCGCCTGGGGAGTATCATTTGACTCCCCTGGATTCTCACGTCCAGGTCATGGAGCTAGGAGCGTGTGATCGGAGTAGCGCAGTGGTAGCATGGATCCCCAGCAGGCCTTTCAGAGTTTCATCCTTCCAGACCCCCTCTGTGCCTCTCGAGTTTTTCCCTAGCAAACTCGTGAGTGCCCTTTTTCTATTTATGCTTGTACTTTCCTTGTATACGTGTATGTGAGCTTCCTTTTATACTGTTCATATATATTGTATATCTCTTGTATTCCCGCATTTGCGCATCAGTGATATAATATTATTGTAATATTGTAATCACATCTGGTGATAATTCTGTAATTGGATATATATGTTGGAATGTATAATGCACCATTTGCTTCCGTACTCTGATTCTTGTCTGTACTGATGCTTAGCGTATATACGGGAGGGTAATTCTGACCTACGTATATACGTTGCAGTGACGTCCCCGTATCGCCGGGATCGGGGCGTTACAGGTTGGTATCAGGCTTAGGCTCTAACCTCCTCAGTACGTCCAGAAGGCAAATCAATGGTAAAGAGATTTGCAACTGGAATACATGAGTCTTGGTTATACATTCCAACTGCAAATGCAGAGTTATCTATTTCTTGGCTATCTTTCCTTTGATTTCTAATCCCTTCTTGAATATCTTTCCCTTGATTCCTAATCACTCCTACCCTTTCCCTGTGTTTGGTTTTATGTTTTGGTTTTATGAAGCCTTATACTATTTTAAGGTATGACTAGACTAGAGAGGTAGTGGCTGGTTCAGAATGAAGCTATTATGTGATCTCTTCGGCCATTCTATGAAGCTTGGTATTCTCCAGATCGATCTTGATCTGGCTATATTTCAGAAGACAGCAGTCGGTATTCGGGATCTTAATTATCGGTCTTCTTTATTATGCTCAGGATTTTCGGGGTTTTCTTTATTACACAGCCACGACGTCATCGTATTCATTATCACAGCCACGACATCATCAGTATTATTCGGCATTATTCTAAAGATTTATTACACAGCCACGACAGCATCAGCCGAAAATGCAGAGTATGATTATTATTCAGTTGACTTGAGAGCCCTACCTATAGTGCTTCATATCTTAATTAGTATAATTCCAGCCTTTGTCCCCTTTGTATTCAATTTGCCCCTTAACGAAATTGCGAGGACGCAATTTTTGTAAGGTGGGTGGATTGTAATACCCCGTTTCCGGATACGTACTTAGTTGCGTATTCAGATTTCAGTCGTATTTTTTTGATTGTTTCCTGTATTTATTCTGTATGATGAATTCTTTATATGATTGTTTTGTCTTGGATTTGGATTCGTGGATTCGGAGTCAACCTTAGTTTGAACCGAAGGCCCGATCCCAGAGTATTGCTCGGTTTGGACATTCTGATAATTAGATTTGACCGATTTCAGTTTTAAATATTATTTTCCAATATTTAGATTTTATATGATTTCTGGAATTTTCTTGGATTAAAAGAATTCTTCAAAACCGGTGTCGGCCAGTACCGCTGACCGATTCCAGGATTTTTATTTTACAAACGGCTTAGAATTTCATGATGGTTCTTTAGACTTTATTTCTTAGAATCCTATTTCTTACCTAAATTCTTTTTCTGAGGATTTTATAAATTTATGAAAATTCTTTCGGAGTCGGTAAATAACTGATTCGGGATTTTTAATTAAAAATCTATACAGTATTTCTTCAAACGAATTTCACCATGAGTCTTCAAATATTTTTCTTGATTTTTGGTAAAATTTCCAGACCAATCCGAGATACTTGAATTTCGGGCATTTTTTCAAAAATTGCAAAATTACTTTTCCACTTCATTTCCACCTCATTTCCCACTCACCACTTCACCTAACCCCACTAACTCTCTCTCCCCCATGGCCGGCCAAGTGGCAATGGGAGGGACACCTCACCCCCACATTTTTGCAAGGAAACCCCTCACATCCACTTTAATCCCACTCCCTTTACAAAAGATCCCTACATATAAATTCCTATACATTTGTAAATCACCCTTTTTCTCTTCCACTTCAACAAGAGAGCTCCTCCAAAATCCCCTCTTCTTCAACCCAAACCCTAGCTTCAAGGATCCATCTCAAGACTTCAAGAACCCAACAAGGGCTTCATCACAAGGGCTTCATCTTCAACCACCACCACTTCTCCAACCTAGCTTCATCTTCTTCTTCCTTCATCACCATGGAAACCACCACCACAAGGTCAACAACACCAAAAGACTCCACCTTTCCTTTCATCATCAACCTCCATCACTTGGTGCCTTTTGGTGAGTAATTTTCATCACCAAGACTTGGTTATTTCTTAGCATGCTTAAGTTCACATATCATGTTCAATTATGCCATCAAAATCATATTTTTAGCCATCAAACACAAACCCTAGAAAACCTGTTCTGTATGCTGTTTCCAGTCGATTAGTCGACTTGACCTAGAACCTAGTCGACTAGAAACCCTTAGCTGAAACTTAACCTTTTCTGGAAACACAGTATTAGTCGACTTACCCATTTTCCTAGTCGACTAGCTCCACTATTAGTCGACTACCATTCTACCCTAGTCGACTAACCTTGCTTGAAACCAGAAACCTTAACTCTCGGCCCTAGTCGACTTGACTATATTATTAGTCGACTATAGACTATTAGTCGACTACCCATTCTTCCCTAGTCGACTAATTTATCCTGAGACAGAAACCCCAACTCTCTGTATCTCAGACTTAGTCGACTTAAGTATCTGTTAGTCGACTTGACCCTCCTATTAGTCGACTACCCCTTCTAATCTAGTCGACTGACTTTCCCTGAAACAGAAACCCAAACTCTCTGGAACCCAGTTCTAGTCGACTATACCAGACTGTTAGTCGACTAACTCCACTATTAGTCGACTACTCTTCCATCCTAGTCGACTAACCTTGCCTACCTGTCTTAGTTGATTTCTTTCTTGAACATGAACCTTACCCTCTAGACTTACATCACCTATAGGTATTACTTGACTTGTCTTTAGACACACATCATCTTCCATTCTTTCTCTCTCTCATCTTCACTCTACATATTTATATCAGGTTTTGTGGCGCATCCCAAGCTTCCGTGGAGTTCGGATATTTCGGTATATTGGTGACTCAGGCGAGTGTTCTCACTCGCTACCCTCTTACTTCTTATTTCATTGATTATGCGCATGTTCTCGCTTTAGCTTTCATGTATTTTATTTCATGTTCTATATCTTTTATTGCTTTATGCTATGCGTGGCCGACCCTTCGTGGTCGTTGGACTTGTTGGACTTTGGGTCCTTACTTTTATATTACCACTTGGCATTACTTTAGACCTGTTAGTTATGTGCTACCATTTGACATATGTATATCACCTGACATCTAGTGTGTTATCACCTGACCACTTGGCATGCTCTATGGCAAGACCCTATTGGTATGACCTGACTTACCCAGACTATATCAACCTCTTGATATAACTTGCCACCTGATTACTATCAATCTCTTATATGCTTGGTTGCTTGTTAATTATCATCATCCTGTCATGCTATCACTTTACACCCAGCATGATATACTTGACTTGTGATTATCATTCTTACGGGAACTTGACTTATTATCCTGTATCATGATCAGTGACTTGTTTTCCTGCTTTACATGCAGTGACCTGACTATGTTATACTTATGTACTCCTGATTCCTGATCATGTATTTCCTGTTTTCCCGTAAAGTGATAATTAAACTATTGAATCTTAAAATGGACCAACTTGTATTGGGTCGGGGGAAACATGCGGATATCGATATGTGTTCGTGTTTACAGTGGCATTAGGTTGTGCACTATATATCCGGTCTTACCTGTGGTACTCCAGGGGACCGAGGGAGTGCTTTCTCCCTTTCCTGTTTACTGTCATGACAAGGGCATACATAAGTCCCTCCTGTTTAGCCTTGCGGCAGGTTCCGTCTTCAAGCAACGGAACAATCCTGGGCCGTGGTCCCGGGTATGCACGGGACCCACTGTAAACATAGTTCGTTGATACAACCGCTGTTTCCAATAACAACCTCGACTTGCTTATATATGGATGTATGTGAGTTGGCCGTACACCGAGACATATACCGAGATATATGGGCAAGACGAGTAATAATAAAGTGTCATAATAACCGGCTCTTTAAGTTGTAAGTAGAGGTATGTGGAATGGGACGCATACCAAAGCCTGCAACTTAAACGGCTATGAATCTGTGATGTGCCTTACCGTATTTGATTCTTCGGGACTTTATATCGGATTTCCTGTTTTATGAGTATTATGTTATAACTACCTGGTAGCTCGGATGGTTTTATTTTTCGGATTTCCTGTTTTATGATTATCCTGCCATATCTATTCATACCTGCTCTAACCTATCTGCCTCCTGAGTATTTCCTACTTGATATCACTTGATATATGCATTATTGTGCTCACCCTGCTTCACCACTTGGTTTTGCTTCTACACTCGCCTGGGGAGTATCATTTGACTCCCCTGGATTCTCACGTCCAGGTCATGGAGCTAGGAGCGTGTGATCGGAGTAGCGCAGTGGTAGCATGGATCCCCAGCAGGCCTTTCAGAGTTTCATCCTTCCAGACCCCCTCTGTGCCTCTCGAGTTTTTCCCTAGCAAACTCGTGAGTGCCCTTTTTCTATTTATGCTTGTACTTTCCTTGTATACGTGTATGTGAGCTTCCTTTTATACTGTTCATATATATTGTATATCTCTTGTATTCCCGCATTTGCGCATCAGTGATATAATATTATTGTAATATTGTAATCACATCTGGTGATAATTCTGTAATTGGATATATATGTTGGAATGTATAATGCACCATTTGCTTCCGTACTCTGATTCTTGTCTGTACTGATGCTTAGCGTATATACGGGAGGGTAATTCTGACCTACGTATATACGTTGCAGTGACGTCCCCGTATCGCGGGATCGGGGCGTTACAGGACTCGTCTGTTCAGAGGTGGTTAACTAGACATGACAGTTTAATTACTATAAAATGGAAAAGATCTAGGCACCCGTTGGTTCAGAGGTACTAACCTGGACATAACCAGCTAGGAGTTACCAGACTCAGAGCCCTGCCATTCAGAGATGAACTAGACATGACAAGAAAGAGTAGTCCCTATGTGACGCCCCGATCCCGCGGGTACGGAAACGCCACTGCGACGTATATACGCAGGTCAAAAATACCCTCACATATATATGCTAAGCATCAGTACAGGCAAGAATCAGAGTGCGAAAGCACAGTAGTAATATACATTCCAACAGAAAAGTATAAGTACATAGTTATCACAGAGAGTGATACAATATTACAGGAATATTACATCACCAGAAAATCAAAATCATACGAAGAGATATACATAACAAAAGCTGAGAGGTGTTCACGAGCAGCAAGAGAGGCCTCGAGAGCCAATCAGGAGAAGAGCTGAGAGGAAGAGCTACGGCGATGTCCAAGCTTCTGCTGCGCTCTGATCGCCAAGGAAGGATCCGCTGCGCACTCTGATCAGCTACAGCAAGGCTACCATGGTCCAGACTCTAGGATCTAGACATGAGGATTCAGGGTTGTCAGATGCAACTCGGAGAGTACATATGATAAAGCCAAGTGGCGTGCATATCAGGCACACGTGTACAGGAAAGGTGTATCGTGAATATAAGCACATATGAACATGAAATGAGACAGTAAATTAAATAGCTACAGCAAAACCAGTTATACAAGCCCACATTACCGATCCGTGAGATTAGTACGTCGAAGGAATAATCCAAATAAGAAACCCTCATATATATACCCTACACCTCACGTCACTGTAATCTGAGTTTATATAATATGAATTTGCCTTCACATTAACAGAATAATGAAACAGTATGGAAACTCGAAAATAATCAATCAAGTAATTAAACAAAGTAGCACAGGTATAATGTGTAAGTGATGAACAGGACACAGGTCTCTCAAGTATAGGTCAAGTGTATAGCTAGTTAGATATCAGGAGCTTTTTATTATGTTATTAAGACTAATCTTATTTGTATACATCGGTATGTGTCCCATTCCACATACCTCAGCATATGGAGAGTAAGTTATTGGAAATTGATGGAGATCGACAAACCATGCTTAGAATGGGTCCCGTATATGCCCGGGACAATGGTCAAGGAGTATACGGTACTGAGCTGGAACATACCCCTAGGTACCGGGACTTATTGTACGCCCGAACAGAATAGGATGTCACCGCTCCCACAGGAATAGGCCCAGGGGCTTATGGCATAACCAGCAGGCAAGCGAGTAGGGGTGCCAGTATACCCCACGGAAACACCTGGTGGCCTCCAGGTCGAATCCAAGTATGTGGCCGCGTGATACTTTAAAACCATCATAAACATGGAGACTATATCGATACTCATCAGTTTCCCCCGTCCCGTTGTAAGTTGTCTAATTATTACAATTTGTCCAGCGATAATGTCCACGGGGTATTCACAGCAATCCATATTCATGGTTATCCAATTATGGGGATCAACAGGAGTATAGTATCAGGAGTCTCCCTTTTTCAGGGGTTCAAGTATACAGGAGTTCATAAATACCAAATGTCCAGTAATAATATAATAATCATGCCAAGTCCCAGTAATGTGATAATCATGAATATGCAATTTAATACAGATGTCAGGTGTCACAATATCAGGTCAAATGTGTCAGTACCAGATGATAGCATATGTCAAGCATGTCAATTGTCAAGTGTGAAATATCAGGTGTCAGGTGTCAGGTGTCAAGTAATAACATGTCAAGTACCGGTGTCAGATATCAAGTGTTAGGTATCAGATGTTAACTGGTAACATGTCAAGTATCGTATCAAATATCAAGTGTCAGGGATCAGGTGTCAAGTATAAAATATCAGCGTCAGGTAAATAACATGTCGATATCAGGTGAGTTGAATACAGAGTTAAAACATCATATATCAGGCAATCATCCGGTCATGTAACATGGTACAGGAGAACAATATAGTTAAACATTTCAAACTCTTCATAACCATATCTATAACAACGATAGATTAGTCTTTTAATTAGCTCAGCGAAGTCGAGCGAAGCGGGAGCGTATCTAGGCATATCCAATGCAAATATAATATCAGTTCCATGAATTATAATAACGGCCAATAGGTATTCATATGACATGTTAATTTTAGAAAATCACTCGCATATCATATATCAACTCGTATAGCGATGTATCATGTATTAAAATCTAGAGTAGTAATTGTTAGATATGTAACGGTAGTAACAAGGCATCCACATATCAATATATCATGCAATAAATGCTAGAGTAGCAGTTACTAAACATGAATTGATGATAACAAAGCACTCGCTTAAATTTATATCAAGCCCTAGAATAGAATTAGTAAGGCATGAAGCAACCCAAAGAAAGTACTCGCCTAGAACAGGAACGCAATACCGAGTTAAAATCCGGAAAGTCCGCGAACACGTGCGAGCATGCTACCAATCCATATATTAGAATATATATATATATGTATATATATATATATATATTAGAGAGAGAATGAGAGAGGAGAGAGAGAGGGAGAGAGAGGAGAATTAGTTAGAGAGAGAGAGACTAAGAGAGAGGGGGAGGGAGTGTATGTTGGATAAGGTAGGGTAATTAGGAATTCGGGGAAGGGTAAAAGTGGAAAGAAGGAAAAAGAAAAGAAATAAAAGAAAGAAAGAAAGAAAGAAGGAAGGAAGAAAAAAAAGAAAGGAGAGGGGAGGGGGGAGGTGGCCGACGGCCGGCCACCGCAGATGGCCTGGGGGGGCGGCGGCACCGCCGGAGGGGGCGGCGCGGCCTGGGCCCGGGGGAGGAGTGGCGGTGGGGTTGGTTTGTTGTTGATGTTGTTGTGATTGTTGTTATAGTTGAAGGTGATGGTGGTGGTGGTGGTTGATGGTGGTGGTGTTGGTTGAAGATGGTGGTGTTGGGAGTTGGACGAGGAGGAGGAGATGGTGGTGTGTGGTGGAAATGAAGGAATTGGGGTTTTGATGGTGAATTTTGAAGAAGAAAAGGAAGGTGGAGTGATGGGTTTATGGAGAAATTGGAGATGGAATGGAGTTTGAGGATGAGGGAAGTGGGGAAGAGAAGGGGAAGTTTGGGGAGGTGGCGGCGTCGGTTAGGGGCGACAGTGCTGGGGGTGGCGCTGGTGGAGGTGGCGGCCACTCAAGAAGGGAAGAGAGAGAGAGAGAAAGAGAGAGTGTGTGTGTGTGTGTGTGTGTGTTGGGGGGGAGAGAAGGAGAAATAGAGAGGATAGGGAAGGAGGAAGGAAAGAAAGAAAAGAAATTAAAAAGGAGAGGGAGAGTATAGGAGGAAGAGTGGGGGGAATGGCTGCTGGTTGCAGCTGCTGGTGCCATCCATTGGCAGGAGATGTAGGACATGAGAAGCAGGTAAGGGGAGAAAGAAAGAGAAAAAGAAAAGAAGAAAAAGAAAGAAAGAAAAGTAAGGAAAAGGAAAAATAAAGAAAAGGAAAAGAAATATAAAAAAATAATAAATAAATATATTATTAAATAATTAAATTAATAGGAATACTAAGAGTATTAAGTAGAGGAGTGGAGAAGGAAAAAGTAAGAAAAAAAAAGAAAGGAAAAGAATATTATTATTTAAATAGGGTAAAATTTGATTATTTCAGAAATGTTCCCAAAATTCTCAAAAATAGAAAATATTATTTAAGATGCTTGGTGAAATTGGATTCAAGAAATTCAATCTGATTTTCAAATAAAAATCCTGGAATCTTCCAGCGATACCGGTCGACACCAAAATCAGTCAAATTTTGATAAATTCAGAAAAATCCCAAAAAAATATATTTAGATAGAAAATGAGATTCTAAGAAGTAATATGAAAGCCATTTCTAAAAATTCAATTTCATTTGAAAATTAAAAATCTGAGAATCGGTCAGCTATGCCAATCGACACCAGTTTTGAAGATTTTGCAGAATAATTCTGAAAAACTCCAGAAAATCATGAAAAATCTAAAATATTAAAAAACAGTATTTGAAACTGAAATTGGTCAAATCAGACAGTATGATGGTATAAGGTTCCCGGTACAGGTCAGGGCTGACTCTAAAACTGAGAATCCAGTGTTGGCCCAGAGGCCTTCCACTCTAGTTTTGATGATGATTAACTCATGTAGTTATGTTTACTAATAATCTTGTGATTTTAGTTTCAGATCTTTAATCAAGATATTAGTTGGTGATTAGCTTCAACAAGATGATTTTGAAGCCTTTCACAAGTGATTCCAGGGCCCAAGCATCAAGATCATACCTTGCCTAGCTCATGGATCACGGTGTTTTGGACCGAGTCGCCTTGAAGATGAAGATCATCAAGAAGACTTAGGTATCCATAGTTTAGAGTATGTTTAGATCCATGTGTAAAGTTTTAGAATAGTTGATATGCTCAAGTGCGCAATACACACACGTTTCATGTTTTGGATTTGGTTTTCATGAATAGTTTGATCAAAACATGTTTACATAGTTTATATGTATAGTAGATGTATTCTTTCTGTACATGCATGCTTAAACTTCTTATACAAACATATTTTGACTTTCCTATTCATGTGTTGAAAAATCAAAGTTTGATAAAATACAAGTTTTGGCTTTTGACAAAATTTGCAAGACACAAAAATGATTCAATATACTTGATAGTTGTCTTGAAAGATTTATCACAAGTATGTTTTTAATATAAAATGTTAAAACAAGTTTTATGGAATTTTACAAGACTCAAAAGAATTTTCAGTAATATGTTAACTTTTTTTTTACCCAGTTTCTAACCCAGAAAAGTGCTGACAGGCCTTGCCGGTCGACCGGGCGGTCGACCGACGTGCACAGACCTGTGCACGTCTGCTGGTACAGTGGGCCGGTCGACTGGACGGTCGACCGGACCAGAGAGCGTTGCTCTCTGTATCTGGGCGGTCGGCCGGGCGGTCGGCCGGACCAGAGAGCTCTGCTCTCTGTATCTAGGCGATCGACCGAACGGTCGACCGAGATGGCCCAATGGTCATAATTATGACCGTTGGCGGTCGACCGGGCCGGTCGACCGCAAGCCTGTCAGGTTGACAGCTCAGCCTAACGGCTAGTTTTCTGTTTGGGCTATAAATACCCCATCTCTTTGGGGATTTTGACAAGACTTTTGAAAAGAAAATTTTCAGTATTTCTCTATTGTTTAAAATAAGTTTTCAAAAGAGTTTTTGTGCCAAAAAGATCAATCTATTTGTTTTTAAGTGTTTTGTTTATTTCAAAGAAATTAGGTTTTTGGGAAGTTTGTTTTTGCTCTAAAATTTCCATATCTATTTGGTATTTTCCGAAGAGTATTTCTTTGATCAAAACACTTTGTTTTTCAACACTTGAGCTATCTTCTATCCTAATCTATTAGGATCATTTTGTTTGTGGGAAAAGAGTTAGAGTTTGAGATCTTTTAGGATCACTTGTTGTAAACCCTTTTCATTTTTGGGTTGCTCCCTCTTCGGTAGAGGTTGAGGCTTGTGTTTGCTCCCTCTAGTGAGAGGTGGAGTTTGGTTGTTGGCAACGGGCCTTATCCCTCTTCGGTAGAGGTGGATTGTGGTTGTATTGCCTCGGTGGCATTGTAAGGTTGAGAGAGGAGTTCGGTACTCCTATAGTGGATTAGAAATCCTTCTCGGTGAAGGCGGGGACGTAGAGCTGGGGCTCGAACCTCGAAACACATCTTGTTGTTTGGGTTTGATCCATTTTCTCTAACTCTCTCTCTTTACTTTGTGTTGTGCATAGCATCATATTCATATTGCTTGTGTTGTGCCTTGCATATATTCATATTGCCTATTCATATTATATGCTTGGTTGTTTGTGTGTGCCTCACTTGTACTTAACCACAAGAGCTTCACATAGTATCTCAACCCATATCTAGGGGAATCAAGAGGAGTTAGTCCAGAGCCCTTCACGGGGAATTCGGCTACACTTGTGTGTTGTACGAAGTGTGTTGCAATTTAGTTTTAAGCTTCCGCATTTAGCGCATTTAGTTTATAGATTAGCCATATCACCTATTCACCCCCCCTCTAGGTGATTTCAATTGGTATCAGAGCCAACGCTCCTGATACTTAGGCTTAACATCCTAGGAGTGAGATCCTTTGTTTGCTAATCTACATTTGCTTGTTTGCACACATATAGTTTACACCCATGGATTGTTTTTCACCTCCCATGTTCGATGTCTCCAACATTGACACATGAAAATATAGGATGTCTATGTACCTAAAGACCCTAGGCTTGCATGTTTATCTTGCCGCTACCAAGAAATGCTATCTTGGTAATAGCAATCATATAGGGCCAATGCACAAGCCCTTGAGGCTATTAGAAGCACATTACCTAAAGATTATCTTATGCGCGTTTCTAACATTGATTCCGCCTTTGCAGTGTGGAATTTGTTGACAACCACCACCACCTCCAAGCTTCAAGTACAAATCTAAGAAGAGGAATCTAGTGGAGAATCCGACTCACAATGCTTCATGGTCCAAGGGAATGACTCCCTTGAGGTACAATCGGAAACTCAACTAGATAGTTTTGATTCTAGTTCTTCATGTGATGATCATATTGATGCCCATGCTTTGAATGAAGAACTTTCTATTGTTTGTGAAAAACTAATAGAAAAATATAAAGTTTTGAAAAAGAAGAACATTGCTTTAAATAAAGAAAATGAAAAACTGTCTTCTAAACTTGACAAGGTTTTGCAAGAGAAGGTTGAGGTCTATAATGAAAGGGATTTATTGAGATCTCAATTAGACCTTGCCCTAAAAGAAATTGAATTTTTGAAAAATGAAAATGATTGTGAAACACTTTTGAAGAAAAATGAAAATTTATCTTCAAAAGTTGAATTTGTTTTAAAAGAAAATGATTCTTTGAAAAGAGAAATTGATTTTATTACAAAAGAATTAGGTATTTGTTTAAAGAAAAATATTTCTTTGAAAAATGATATGTCTTCACATGTTTGCCATGCTAGGGTAGTTTCATCTAGCATAGCCATTGCATGTCACACTTCTTCTTTGATTAACAATGATATATCCATGCTTAAGAAGAGTGTTGATTGTTTGGGCTCCACTTTAAGCCAATGTGTAGTGGGTCATACACGTTTGGAAACTTTGTTTCGAAAGAAGCAAGTTCCATCTATGCATGCACACCCATCACGGCATACACATGCTTCCCACGGTCACCATCATAACACCATGTATGCTCATGTGTACACTTGTACACTTGTACACATTGTGGACATAAGGGCCACCTTGCTAAATTTTGCTTTGATAGATTACATGTTGAAATTTAGTAAATAAATTTGTTTGGGTTAGGAATGGTACTAACCCCCATGGACCCAATAAGACATGGGTACCAAAGACCACCCCTTGAGTTTTTGATGTAGGTGTGGGCTCTCACATGACGTGAGAGTAGCCGTACCTTGGAGTGGATGCGTTCCGTGCTTAAAGAGAACCCTTTTGGATGCATCACTTTCAAGGGATGTTTGGTGGAGAGGACCACCATGTTTTGCAGACAAGGAGAGTTTCCTTCTAGGTTTTGGTAACGATTCCTAACTCCTATTTATTGTTTACATGCTTTTCATATTCATTATTTATAGCATGCTTTGTTGTTTAGTGATTATCATGTAAATGCCATGATTATTAGACCCTTGACATGCATGTGTAGCTTTTGAGACACCCATGTTTAATATGGACCATTATTTTAGTGTTCTCACCTTTGTTTAGCTATCTGTTTATCATAGCTCTAATAACATCTAAATCTACATAATAATCATGTTTATGTTTATCATGATGATTTATATTTTGTTTTTATGCTTCATGATTCGATTACATGTTTAGATGTTAGTTTTCATTAAGATTAGGATTTAAACTTGTACATATAGTGGGCCACAAATAAATCTATATATGTTTGAGCTTGAATGCTTATTTGAACCCATTAGATGTGCTAGTATAGTCTAGTTTTGATGATTCATGCATTTTAACTTGTATCCCATTTTTTAATTTGTTTTATGAATTCTTGTTTAACTTCATGTATATGTCCATTTTATCCAATTATTGTTATACATATACATCCTTTGAGCCACGTGTCTTCATGCATATACAATTGTGGACTCGTTGTCTTTTGGATATGTATGTATACTTTAGTTTGTATTAGACATACATATACCTTGAAGATTAAATAGTTTTGATGATTTTCATGTTTTTAAGGAATATTGAGCTTATTGTCTATTTTTCATGATTATGATCTTCACATTTTATTTGTACACTCACATTTATTATTTACTCATGTTTTGTTTTCATGAATCATATTTATGCTAAATTGGATTAGAGTGTTGACTATCATGTGGATTTCATGTTTTATGAAAAACTATTTTGTTTTTCCTTGCTTGAAGGATTTCGTACTAATTAACAAGTTTTCCATTTTAACTAGTTCGTATTCTTCATTTTGGTAGTGCTTTTCAACCAAACTACATTTTCAAATCTATTTTTGAAAACCCCTACCATCTAAGGGTGGTTGGATGGGAGATCATGTTCATGTATGCTTTTTAATGAAAATTTTTTAAAACTTGAACCATGATTGGGTGGTAGATTATATGAAATATACATTTGATCTTATTGTTGTTTCAATTGGTATTATTGGATTCTTTCAATGGTATCAATTTTGATATTTTTGTATACTCATATATTTGTATGTATGTATGCTTACATTTCAAGAATATCAATTTCAATTGGTATTAATTTTTCATACATATATGTGTTTTGATTATGCTAAGCTTGAGCTTCAATTTTGTTTCAATTGATTTAGTTTTCAATTGGTATCTTAATTCAAGCTTATGCATGTGTTTTGTTGGTATTTCATAAAGGGGGAGAAAATTTGATTTTGTATTTCAATTGGTATTTGATTCCACTCCCACACTTTATGATTGGAAATTTAATGTTTATTTTAAGCATATGATATCACAATCAAAATTGTTTATATGACTTAAAAAGTAAATCATTTTTTTGATATCAAGATGTTTATTTGAATGATTTAAATTGGTATCTCAAAATTTTGTTTAAAGAAAATATTCAAAAATTTTTTTGATTTATATTGCCTATATGCAAGGAGAGCTTAACATCTCTTCTACATATAGATTCATGATGAGTGTATTTTGTATTGAGGAGCTTGACAACTCTTCTTTATGTGATACACGTGTGTAGGGGGAGCTTCACATCTCCTCTTATGCATTGCATATTTTACGTTATGTGAATTAGGGCTTGTCATCCCTCTTTCATGTAATGTATAAATGTAGGAAAGTTACTTTGCCGTCTTCCTCTTCATGAATGTATATCGCATATACCATTTATTGATTGTTTTTATGTTCACTTTCAATTGGTATCAAGATGCTATCTTTGACATATATTTAAATTGATATCTTAATTGATTGTAACCCCTTATTGATATCGTTTTTGTTTTAGACAAAAAGGGGAGAACATTGTTTTTATTGGTTTTTGACCCCTTTGTTGATTCTTTGTTTCGAACAAAAAGGGGGAGAAAAATTTATTGTTTTTACTTTTGCTTTTACCCCTTTATTAATGATTGACAAAAAGGGGGAGAATTATTTGAGAGTTTTGGTACATGTTTTATATGCATACTTATGTTTTTGCATATATTAAGTTTAATTATATTAAGTTTAATTGGTATCTAGAGCATGTCTTGAAATTTTCATTGGTATCTAGAACCTTTTATTGTTTATGCATATCTATGCATGTTTCATGATTCATATTCATTGCATATTTATGTTTATTTGTTTATGCATGAGTTAAGGGGGAGCTTCTTTGAAGCTTAACTTTAATCCATGCATATATAACTCCATGAGTTTTGTCATCATCAAAAAGGGGAGATTGTTGGCCCAGAGGCCTTCCACTCTAGTTTTGATGATGATTAACTCATGTAGTTATGTTTACTAATAATCTTGTGATTTTAGTTTCAGATCTTTAATCAAGATATTAGTTGGTGATTAGCTTCAACAAGATGATTTTGAAGCCTTTCACAAGTGATTCCAGGGCCCAAGCATCAAGATCATACCTTGCCTAGCTCATGGATCACGGTGTTTTGGACCGAGTCGCCTTGAAGATGAAGATCGTCAAGAAGACTTAGGTATCCATAGTTTAGAGTATGTTTAGATCCATGTGTAAAGTTTTAGAATAGTTGATATGCTCAAGTGCACAATACACACATGTTTCATGTTTTGGATTTAGTTTTCATGAACAGTTTGATCAAAACAAGTTTACATAGTTTATATGTATAGTAGATGTATTCTTTCTATACATGCATGCTTAAACTTCTTATACAAACTTATTTTGACTTTCCTATTCATGTGTTGAAAAATCAAAGTTTGATAAAATACAAGTTTTGGTTTTTGACAAAATTTGCAAGACACAAAAATGATTCAATATACTTGATATTTGTCTTGAAAGATTTATCACAAGTATTTTTTTCAATATAAAATGTTAAAACAAGTTTTATGGAATTTTACAAGACTCAAAAGAATTTTCAGAAATATGTTTAACTGTTTTTTTTGACCCAATTTCTAACCCAGAAAAGTGCTGACAGGCCTTGCCGGTCGACCGGACGGTCGACCGACGTGCACAGACCTGTGCACGTCTGCTGGCACAGTGGGCCGGTCGACCGGGCGGTCGACCGGACCAGAGAGCGTTGCTCTCTGTATCTGGGCGGTCGGCCGGGCGATCGGCCGGACCAGAGAGCTCTGCTCTCTATATCTGGGCGGTCGACTGAACGGTCGACCGAGATGGCCCAACGGTCATATTTATGACCGTTGGCGGTCGACCGGGCCGGTCGTCCGGAAGCCTGTCAGGCTGACAGCTCAGCCTAACGGCTAGTTTTCTGTTTGGGCTATAAATACCCCATCTCTTGGGGATTTTGACAAGACTTTTGAAAAGAAAAATTTCAGTGTTTCTCTAGTGTTTAAAACAAGTTTTCAAAAGAGTTTTTGTGCCAAAAAGATCCATCTATTTGTTTTTAAGTGTTTTGTTTATTTCAAAGAAATTAGGTTTTTTGGGAAGTTTGTTTTTGCTCTAAAATTTCCATATCTATTTGGTATTTTCTGAAGAGTATTTCTTTGATCAAAACACTTTGTTTTTCCACACTTGAGCTATCTTCTATCCTAATCTATTAGGATCATTTTGTTTGTGGGAAAAGAGTTAGAGTTTGTGATCTTTTAGGATCACTTGTTGTAAACCTTTTCATTGTTGGGTTGCTCCCTCTTCGGTAGAGGTTGAGGCTTGTGTTTGCTCCCTCTAGTGAGAGGTGGAGTTTGGTTGTTGGCTACGGGCCTTATCCCTCTTCGGTAGAGGTGGATTGTGGTTGTATTGCCTCGGTGGCATTGTAAGGTTGAGAGAGGAGTTCGGTACTCCTATAGTGGATTAGAAATCCTTCTCGGCGAAGGCGGGGACGTAGAGCTAGGGGCTCGAACCTCGAAACACATCTTGTTGTTTGCGTTTGATCCATTTTCTCTAACTCTCTCTCTTTACTTTGTGTTGTACATAGCATCATTCATTTCATATCATATTGCTTGTGTTGTGCCTTGCATATATTCATATTGCCTATTCATATTATATGCTTGGTTGTTTGTGTGTGCCTCACTTGTACTTAACCACAAGAGCTTCACATGGCACCTCAACCCATATCTAGGGGAATCAAGAGGAGTTAGTCCAGAGCCCTTCACGGGGAATTCGGCTACACTTGTGTGTTGTACTAAGTGTGTTGCAATTTAGTTTTAAGCTTCCGCATTTAGCGCATTTAGTTTATAGATTAGCCATATCACCTATTCACCCCCCTCTAGGTGATTTCATCCAGATCCGATACCAAATAACATAAGCAATCACAACTCAAAAACAAATACTGAAAGAAAATTGAAACAATACGGTTAAAAAAATTGGGATACGCATCTCGATACCTATCTCGGGAACGGGGTGCTACACCCTACTAGGCTGGAAGATGAGACTTGGTTATCTGTCGGTTCAGAGGTATATGACATAACCGATTAGAAGCCATCAAGCTCAGAGTTCTGCCGTTCAGAGGTGATGAACTGACATGACGGTAAGGAGTTATTCCACTGGGGAATTTGACTTGATTATAAATTTCGTGGGAAAATTAGCATTTCCTTGAAGAATTATTTGGAAGAAATTTTTAGAGGTATATTGTTAACGTGACAATCGAAGAGTACTCTGGGGACCGAAAGGGATAATAATAGACTTCAAAGGAAATCTATTAGAAACTCACTGGGAAGTTAAAAATGAATCCCATGAGAGATTATCGAGAGATTAGCGTTCTCTAAGATGTCAGAAGTAATCGTTAACGTGACATAACAAAACCCTGTAGGGATTCGATAGGGAGATGATTGTTCCCCGAAAAGTTGTCAGAGGTAATTATTAACGTAACAGCCAAATTTCTTGCTGGGGAATTAAAAGAAAATTTTGTCGAAGTGATCATCACAACTTCTCCGCTTGGGGATTTATAAAAGTAACTTGTCAGAGGTGTAATGTTAACTTGCCAAGGATTCATTTACTATTAGAGGTGTTTGAACATAACAACAATTTGAGTAAAATTGTCATTCTATTGAAGAGAATGGCAAGTGGAGTTTGATCTGCTAGGGATATTAGCAAAATCTGCCAGGGATATTCGAAAGGTTTTATTGTCAGAGGCGTGAGCTTTAAGCATGACAGTTCTGATCTGCGATTCATCTTATTAGGAAATGGATACAGCCTTTTGTGGTCCTACCATTCAATTGATGGGAATTGGTAGGGGACTTTGGTGGGAAAGGCGGAATCAGGTCCCTTAGGATTTTAGTAAATCATCAGCTATCAATGAGTTTGGTATGCCTTTACCAACTACCGTTTGAGTTAAACTAGCCATGTTATTCCCCTCAGCATGATGAGTTGTTAAAGTTTTTTCGTTGGGCTTAAAAGCCAACTTTGTGTAACATGGTGCACTTATTGGGCTTTCTCTTCTACAATTCTGCTGGAAATTAAAGAGAAAAATAAAAATTCCGTGGGGATATCAGCTAGAAATTGACGTTCCTCATGGAATCCTTTCTGATGTCTTCAATGTTGACATCGTGCAACATTGTCTTCTGTGTTCAATCGGTTTGACTTCAAGGGGACACTTAATGTTCAGAGGTATAGTGTTAACTTGATCATGAATAATATTTCTTCAAGAATTTTCCATTGATCGGCATCATAAGCGTGTCGCCATTCGAATTTGGCAGGCGGTATGCTCCATTTGAGTAGACTGTCTCTACTACAAATGGCCCTTCCCATTTTGGTTGGAATTTACCTTTGGACTTATATGCCCTGACCATAGATCGTTTGACAGCTAATACCAAATCGTCCTTCTAGAAAATTCTCTCTTTGACCTTTTTGTTGAAGGCCTTTGAGATTCGAGCCTGATAAAGCTCAAGACGCTATTGAGCCTGTAACCGCTTCCGTCTAGTGCTTCAAGTTCTTGGAGATGTAACAATGGTTGTCCTCGTCAATCATTTTGGTCATCAGAGTAACACAAAGTGATGGTATTTGAATCTCTAAGGGTATGACTGCTTCACACCCATACACCAGAGAAAAACACGTATTGCCTGTTGGGGTTCAAACGTCGCTCGATAGGCCCACAGATATTCGTTGAGCTTCTCATTCTAATCTTGTTTACTTGCGGAGACAAACTTTTTGAGGAGCTAAATGATTATCTTGTTGAATGCTTCTGCTAACCCGTTGGCGGCGGGGTTATATACAATCAAGGCGACATTCTGAATTCGGTATTTATCACAAAATTGATAGAATGATTGGCTCGCAAATTGAGGACCGTTGTCATGGATAATCCTTCGGGGGACACCAAATCGGTGGATGACATGGTATTTGATGAAGTTAATAACATTATTCGTTTTAACTTCAGTAAGCGGTATGGCTTCTGCCCATTTTGAAAAGTAATCAGTTATCGGAAGGATGAATCGATGATCTCTGATTGATGGAGAGTCGATCAATTCCCCAAGCTTCAAATAGCCATGTTACGACTATGGGTGGAGCAGCTCTGGGGGTTGGTGTATAAAATCCTCATGGATTTGACAGCCTTACACCTTTTTGCGTATTTGACCGCGTCAGGGATCATAGTCGGCCAATAATAGCCGAGTCAGTGCAATCGGTCATTGAGCTTCGGACCTGGTTGATGAGCTCTACATATGCCATCGTGAGCCTCTTTAGCTACTTCTTGTGCTTATGAATTGGATAGACAATGAAGAAGTATATAGTCGTATGAACAACGGTATAGTGTCTTTACCACTGCATCATAATAGAACCGAGTAGATCTTCGTCGAATAGAAATTGATTCTCTGGGGTCATCGGACAATATGCCGTGTAAGGCATAGTCGATGATCAGGAATTTCCAGTCCCTCGGTTCGAAGTTTGTCGAGGTTGTATGAACTTCGCTAACCTCTAAATTGTACTCCGGACAAAAGAGGTGATGAGTGGTCACCGTAAGACGGTAAGTGGTATCAGCGGGTAAAACCAATGTACTCGCGAGCGCAGCTAAAGCATCTACCTTTGTATTTCGAAGACGAGATACATGATTGATATAAAAGCCATCAAATAAGTCGGCCAACTTAATGGCTGCATGGTGATAAGATATCAGGTCTTCATGTCGAACCTCATACTCTCCCTTGACTTGGTTGATAATCAATTTGGAGTCACCATATGCTTTAAGATAACGTACCCCCATTTGTTGAGCGAGCTGGAGGCCGATGAGCAAGGCATTGTACTCGTCTATGTTGTTGGAGCAAGGTTCTGTCAGTGAGAATGCACGAGGAAGGACGTGATTCTCAAGTGAGACAAATGTCACCCCTACTCCGACGACAATCTTGACTTTTGAGCCTGTTCTTGATGCACCATCAAAGAACAATTACCATACACCATCACTTGAAGTCAAGTTGGCTTCGATGACTTCATTCGGAATAGCTTCATGTAGCTTTGAAGTCTCCCGAACTGGATGAGCTGCTAAGAAGTTTGCGAGGGTTTGACCCTTGATGCCCTTCGGGGGTACGAAGGTCATGTCATATTGGGACAGTAATATGGCACAATTAGCCAACTGGAGTTCAAAGAACTTGGCTTTGTCATAAGAATCCGTACAGAATTGTCTCTTAAAATGACATGAATGGTCTGCCCGACCAAGTAATGTTGTGTCTTCTGGATAGCAAACACTGATAGGGAAAAGAGGAGTAGTGGAGTAGAATTCGCACAGATATTCAATAAAAGAGAGAAGGTTTAGAAACAACCTTAGGTGCTTAATCACTCCGAAGTGTATTCACAATGTGTAATGTACTCCTTTCCAAATCACCGTAGTAGCATAAGCTATACGGGTCGAATCCACAAGGAGAGCTCACGATGGAAGCTTTACGGTTTGATGTTGAAGAACGACAAACGAAAGTTCTTTTTTGTTAAAAGAATGAAAAGGACATGAAAAAATTGGTGAAAGAATTGGTTGTGGTTTTGTACATGAAAGTAAAAACGATGAAAAGAGAATGAAAAGAATTTGAAAACAAGAATTGCTTTTAGGAAGAAAACTAAAGTAGAGAAAACTTGCAAAAGATTTTTAGAATGGAAAAAGCCATGACTAGCTAACCTTACTAACTTGCTAACTTACTAATCTCCGTTAGGGTGAAGCATGCCTCATGTTGATTCATCGGCAAGTGTTTGTCTTGCTTGTTGGTCAAGTTACTTTCCCCTTTGATGGATGGGTGATCATCTTGGACTTGTCTTGTAGCCTCATTGATTTCATCGGCTCTCAAAATAGAATTTCATGGTAGAATCGAGGAGTGTCACTTAAGGGATGCTAAGGAAGAAGATACAAAATTCATTAGACATTCAAGGCCATACAACAAGTTAGCATTGAAGTAAGAAAGTTGTACAACAAATAGCATATGTTTGGTGTTCCATCTCCATGTTCCATCAAGGCACTTGTTCTAAGACAAGGCTCTAAATGAGGCACACATGAATCATATGGAGAATTACAACAAGAGATTGCCAAGAATGA
This sequence comes from Agave tequilana, assembly GCA_038442645.1. Classification (NCBI taxonomy): domain Eukaryota; kingdom Viridiplantae; phylum Streptophyta; class Magnoliopsida; order Asparagales; family Asparagaceae; genus Agave; species Agave tequilana. Next base: position 89,243 of record JAVJIF010012978.1, on the reverse strand, counting down.
AAGTAACCCATCGGGGATGAAAAAGACTCAACATTTGCAAGATTAAGAATTAGCATTCACCCAAGAGTTAGAAGTTAGCAAGATTAGTTGTTAGCTAGTCATGTTAGAAGAAGTTAGCTATCCATTACAATAAAGAGAAAACAACAAGACATCATGCTATGAAAGTAAAGTTTGAATGAAATAAAGCAAGTAATGAAAAGAGCTAGAAATTGCAATAGAAAAGAGAAAGTAGATTGGATTAATCCTTGCTTTGCTTCAAGTTGTCACCCCTTGATTACAAGCTTTCACTCTCTCACTATCTCTCTCTTGCAGAATTTCTAGGAGGAAGAAGAAGACTAAGAGCACTAAAACCTAGAGAAAAACCTACAAATTACAAGCTCTTTCCTTTATTCTCTCCTCTCTTTTTGCACTGGCCCTGATGGTCTATTTATAGGCCTCAGGAGAAGAAGGCTCCAGAATCAGACAGCTGGCGATCAATCGCTGGCTCAACGGCCAGATAATTGCCGCGGATCCGCGGCCAGAGCCGCGTTTCCGCAGCAGAATCTTGGCCGTTGCGCCAACAATTTCTGTTGCGAGTTTGTTACAGGTTGTTGGCCACGTGGATCTTCTAGAATGCTGACTGGATGCGTGGGTGATTCCAGATCCTGGGCTCAACTCTTGGGCTTCTTTTTGGGCTTTGAATTAATCCCCTTTTATTCTTGATAATTGCATGGATTTGTGGGCCTCTCTCCATTAAAATATGGACCTGCAAAAATAGAGAGAAAAAGAGTAAAAAACAGATTTTTATTGATATTATGCATAGTGTAGAGGTGGAAGATGATGCAAAAATGAACTATAATCACACCCCCATACCTAGCTTTTGCTCGTCCCCGAGCAAAACAAGAAAAGAAAAAGAAAACCTAACTAGATTATTACACCACTTTCGTAGGTGACACGATTGCACTGAGCACGTGCAACAAGCCGTTAAACCTCTAGGTTACCCTAGAGGAGGAGTGTTGTCTCCTGAGGGTTTTCAGCGGATTGCACCCACAAAATCCATAAAGAAAGATAAAAATGTTAGTGAAAATTTTGATCCCTGTTTTAAAGATTCTTACTTGAGTTATAGGTTTCAGGTTACCCTAAACTTGTCATTCTTCTTATAAGCGTCTATTTAGAGTTTTGTTTTCAACTTAGGTTATGTTTTTAAGGAAGAGATCAAAAACCGGATTTTGCATCAATCCTAGTATATATACATCTATAAATATGAAGGATCTTTCTTAGACTAAGTTTATTTATTTACTAATATATATAACAATATATATATTTTTTTTCTTTATTTCCTTTTTATATACAGTATTTATTTATTTACATTTCCTTAGATTCCTTAGGCTTTCTAATTTACCCTTGTAACGAGCCTCTTACCGATGACTCCAAACCAGTCGGTCTTAGGGCACCAGATGAGAAAACATCCCTCGGGTTCAAGAACTCGAGTAAACTAGGCCACGAAGGAATTAAGGACTTAACCACCTTTAGGCGTGATTGGTAATGCTTCTTGAGGCACGACTAACCAGCTTAATTAGTGGCTAAGTATTTATTTAGTTATTTATATACATATGTATTTTTTTTATTATTATATATATATGTAAATAAAGTCACAAAGTCTTTGATTAATCCTTCAATATGTTTAATGTATATATCCTAAAGAAAGAATTAAAATCTAGTAATCTTTCTTATCCTTTATTACTTAACCTAAAAATCCAACAAAACTCCTCTTTTCAACTTATAATTAGAAATCATAGTTAAGAGCTTCCTTAATCCCTAAAGTCAAGCTTGTTTCTTTAAACATGGATCAAGAATTTCCTTTTTTTTATTTTTCTAAAAGAAAAAGTAAAATCTAAAAGAAAATAAAAAATCTACAAAGAAAGGTAAAATCTAAAAAATAAAAAACCTAAAAAGAACACGAAAATCCTAAAAAAAAATAAAAATAAATAGCCTAAAAAGAAAATGAAAATCCTAGGTTAGAATCTACCCCCCATACCTATCTCATGCATTGTCCTCAATGTATGCAAGATAAAAAGATGCATGAAATAGGTAAAAGGTATGAAATCACTCCCTCCGTCTCTTTGGACCAGCGGTGGTGCTGGGTCCAGCCGACTGAGATCGCCGCAACCCCGCCTCAATTCGGTCCATCCTAGAGGATTGCTCCTCCACCTTCTTCCTAAGTCTGACCTGCCCCCTAAAAATTTTCTTCATGCCCTTCCAGATGGTGGACATGAAGGCACGTGAATCGGTTGGGGGTTCCTGACGCCAAAATTCAGGTTCATCTTCATCCTCTAAACTTTCCTCCGAAGAGGACTCCACCGGTATATCTTCGGGCTGGACATTAGGAGTCCATACCGCGTGCAAACAGCTGTTATAGGAGCTGGTGGGTCGCTCAGGTGTCACAAACACTCGGTCAAAGGAATCAAATACGGAGTCCGGTAGGAAAGCCCTACACAGACGCGTAATCAGAATAGGGTGGGAGTGTTTGGCACCCCGAGTACTTTAGGAGTTGGCAATGATCGCGTGGAAGATGACCTTATTTAAGCAGACCGTGTGTTGCCTGGTCATTAAATCGTGAATTATTTGCAACACCGGGCGGTTGAAGGAAGTTGTGTTGTCCAGCCCTAAAATGTTACGGTGGATCCAGCGTCCAACGCAGTGTACGTTCCTAAAGGTAGTGCTAGCCTTAAGCCCACGGTCCTGCTCAGTGCAGCGAGCCCCCATAGTTGTCATGTAGTCTATCAGTGGGAGGGGGTCGCTATGCTGGGGGTGACTTGGGACATTAGTAATTTCCTCAAGGAGAGGAATTGTGATAAAGATGTCACCTAACGACATATGGACGACAAATTGGTATGTCTCATAACTAACAGATGCATGATCGAGTGCATTATAAAATGTAGTGACTAAATCAGGACAGTAATATGCATCATTTTCACTGTTATCATATACCAGAGAATACCAATCCCATACACGTAATCGTTCTATAAATATGTGTCCATACCCATCATGATCATTCAAAATTTTTGAAAAATCTTTCTCTACAAACAGATTTGGGGCCATGTGTAAAAGGGTAAATTAAAGCAATAGATCAAGAGTTGGAAGATCAAACCGCCCCTGGAGTTCGTGGGGGGAATTCAAAATCGGTTGTGCAGAGGGCACAGGAGGAAGAATTCTATTGATCGTGCACTAGATCGATCGGCCACCAGAGAAAGAAATCGACCGGCCAAAAATTTTGCGGCGCTCCAGAAAGTTCAGGACAGCCGCGGATCTGCGGCACTGGTTGCAAGATAGCGGCAGGAAGAAGGTTTCTAAGGAAGGAAAAATAACTGATGGCGGCGCTTGAGGAGAGGGTTGCAGATCTGAGGGGATTTTTGCGTTTGAGAGAAGAGGGGTCAGGTAGATAGAATATTTATAGGAGGGAAAAAGAAAATTGAGAGTTCTAATTTCATCCCTAGGTTAAAAGGAATTTTACAAACCTAGGAATTTGTAGTTTTAAAAATGGAAGGATGGAGTTTGACCCTGGGGAAGATATGAAGAAATCTAGGGAATTTGAATTTTGAAAGTTGTAGAACTCTTGAAATGATTTAGCACAAAAGTCCCTCATTATTATTTATTTTTTTTCTTTTTTTTCTTTTTCTTTTTTTATTATTATTTACAAAAGTGTACAAAAAATATTTACAAGAAATATGTACAAGTGTGTCCATAGCCTAAGCTCCTTTTGGTCGTTTCCCTCTGGCCCGTTTCCCATCGTTCCAGTGTGTCTATTTGCGCGGGCTCAGTTGGGAAACGAGTTGAATTATTTCCTGAGCCTTAGACATTTTCAGTTTCAATTGTTTATTATTGTTCATCCTTATTTCACCACATTGTTCACTAAGAATTTCTTCATCACCACACTTTTCACCCTGAATTTCTTTATTTCCAAATTAAGAAATTCCAGCTCGTCTTCATACAACTCTTCAAAGCTGAAGTCAACATCTTCCTTCAGAGATGTACAATCAGTTAACCGACCCCGAGTTGGCTCATCCAAACACATGATTTCATCAGCGAAGAGGTCTTCAAAAGATATATCAATTGGAGGTTCTTGAATTATATCCTCATGGGATACATTCACTGTTGGCTCACTGAAAGTGAAGATATCAAAATCAACTTTCCCCTTTTTAAAGGGTACTCGGATAATAGGATTTTTCACTTCAAGAGAATCACAAGATTGTGACTCATCTTTTCCTTTTTCCTCACAATTGTTTCTGACAAAATTAACCTCGAATGTTTGATCCTTTATCCTACGAGGTTGCATGCTGAAGACATTCACTTCTCTTGTCATGTCACCAAAAGTTATCCTCATTGACCCATTCCTACAATTGATGATGGCATTTGCTGTAGCCAGGAATGGTCGTCCCAAGATGACAGGAGTTTGAGCCCTATTATTGGTATTAGACACAGGTTGTGTCTCAAGAACTACAAAATCCACAGGGTAAATGAACTCCCCAACTCTGACAAGAATATCGTGAATTTCCCCCTTGGGTCTCTTGACAGAGCGATCAGCCAGTTGTATCGTCATTTGGGTCGGGCGGAGATCACCTAACCCTAATTGTTGATACACAGAAAAAGACAGGAGATTGATACTGGCCCCCAAATCAAGTAGTGCCCTATTGATGGTAGTCTGTCCTATGACACAAGATATGGTCGGGCTCCCTGGGTCCTTGTATTTGACAGGAATGGGCCCAGTGAACAACTCACTAATGTGGGATGCTAGGAAGACTTTCTTAGGGACTTGAGTTTTCCTCTTCTTGGTGCACATTTCCTTTAAGAATTTTGCATATGATGGCACTTGTTGCATGGCATCAAGAAGAGGTACATTGATTTGGACCTTGTTAAACATTTCTCGTATCTTCTCCATATGAGCATTCAACTTGTGTTTTGTAAGCCTATTTGGAAATGGTGCCCTAGGCTTATAAGGTTGCTCATCGATTTTTTCTTTTCCCTTGGCTTTTGATGGCTCAGTACTAGAAGATGGATTGTCTGAAGTTGGTTGTACTGGAACTGAAGGTGTTGACTTTGGTACTGGATGGGATGAATGATTAGAAACCCTATTATCTACTTTCTTTCCAGATCTCAGAATATGAATAGCATTACAATGACTGGGGCCCGTGTCTTCCACTTCATGTAAAGGGAAGTGATTTTTGGGATTGGGCACTGACTGGCTTGGAAACATTCCTTGATGTCTCCCATTGAAAGAATTATTCAGTTGCCCAATTTGGACCTGTACTTTGTTCATATCCTGTTGATGGTTTTTCATTAGGGTTTCTATCATCTTTTCCAACTTTGATAGTTTGTCATCTGAATCATTCTGGGGTGGATGTTGGTGATATGGAGACTGAAAATGTGTTTGATAGTGTGGTGGGCTCTGATATGATTGTGATTGTGGTGGACTTTGATATGGATGAAAATTCGGTGAATTACGATTGAGACTGTGTTGAGGAGGCGGAGCATTATATGGATGTGGAAATGGTGGCCTATGTTGCTCAGGACCAGACTGACTCCACGAAAGATTTGGATGGTTTCGCCATCCCGGGTTGTATGTACTGGAGTGTGGATTGTGATTGGGTCTGGTGAAAATGGCATTCGTATTCTCATGATATAATTGAGACTGGTATATAGGACACTCCTCGAAGACATGGTTGAGGTCATGACAAAAGGTGCAACCCGGTTTGACCATAGGTGATGGGTTGACCTGATTAACAGCAGAATGTTCCGGTGATTCAAGCAGTTCTATCCTCTTCATTAATTATGTGATCTTGGCTTCAGCAGCTATAGAGGATTCTATGGAATGCATACCTGTTCTGGAAGTAGTGGGAGTGGGTTTATCTGGGCATGACTCCCACTGAATGGTTTTCTCAGCTAAAGCTTCAAAGAGATCCCACCCCTGATTCTCATCTTTCTTCAAAAATTTCCCTTGGCACATGGATTCAAGGAGTGTTTTCGTTTGGTAATCTAGTCCGTCATAGATAATTTGGCATTGACGCCATTTCTCTATGCCGTGATGAGGACATTGGGGTAGAAGGTCTTTAAAGCGTTCAAAATACTTCTAGAAGGGTTCGTGTGATTCTTGCTTGAATTGCATGATGTTTTTTCTCATGAGGGCTGTCTTGTGAATGGGATAAAATTTCTTAAGAAAGACTTTTACAAAATTTTCCCATGAAGATATCGAACTGGCGGGAAGATTGTAAAGCCATTTCTTAGCTAAGTCCTTCAGCGCAAAAGGTATAAACCTTAACCTAACAACATCCTCAGTTAATTGGGAAATTCTCATCATTACACATACTTCTTCAAACTCTCTAATGAAGAAGTACGTGTCCTCAGACTCTAAACCATGAAATCAGGGAAGTGTATTGATGAATTGTGGTTTCAGCTCAAAATGATTTCCATTGGGTTCAGGGAGAAGAATGCATGACGGAAGCGAAGTGCGAATCGGGTAGAATCTATCTTGAAGCGAAACGTTGTTTTCCATTGTGTCAAGTGGTGGTGTATGTGCAAGTGTAGAAAATCTAACAAATCTTGCAGAATCTGAATCACGGTACCACTTTTACATATACAGTCACAAACAACGTTCACCGATCATACCAGCGAAAAGAAAAAATAACAAATAATAAAAGAAAAATCAATCCCAAGCTATCTAGGATACCTGGACCTAGACAACTCCTAACTGTTCGATGAACTAAAGAAGGTTGTTGCTTGAATCAGACCACAGCTAATCAGCCAGGTAGGGGCAAAATACGGTGGGAGGTATCCGTGCGTAAGCAACGGGCCTTAATTACGCCAAACCACGGTATCTTCGAGGCTTAACCTCTTAATCCCCTGCCTTAGACACTGATTTGACTGGAGTATGACTAAAAAAAACAGCTTCCAACTTCAGCCGATCTCCTACTGAGTCCGGATGTCCCTAGGGCCAACGTCTATCAGATTTTATTAAAAGCTTGGGATTGTGAGTGCTTGGAAAATGATTTTTCGGCCAAGGAAAGGGTGATGAAATCCCCCACCTTATCTTATTTATGGGGTGATGCCCTTAAAATCAGTTTGGTGCAAGTGTACAGTATAAGCAAACAAGGTTCACTCAAAGTGATATAAATCAACCAAGAAGTGAGTCCTAGTCAAAACGCAATGCGCACGTACCTTGCTCCAGCACTCTTCAACAGTAAAGTAAATGAATTGAAAAGACACGTGCCTAGAAACGCAAACGTCTAATCAATTTTTAACTTTGCAACCAATATTTTACTGTTGATTATTAGCAGGAATATGGTGAAGCATACAAGAATTAAGTATTGCAAAAGCTGTTATTTTGCAGAGAAAGCAACCCTGCAAAAATTTGTGAGTAGTTCACTCTTCTTTGCCGCGGATCCGCGGCATTGGCCGTGGAATCGCGACAAATCAGAGGGCAACTGGTCTCTGCTTTCTAGAGCAGAGGCCCAGGGCCACTTATATGTCACTGCAATGCTAGTTTTCCTGTTTCTTCACCTGTACCTGCAACAGAGAAGAAAGTTCGTTTAGTTCTTCAATTGAATCAAAACCGTTGCTCTCCCCGGCAACGACGCCAAAAATTTGATAGGGAAAAGAGGAGTAGTGGAGTAGAATTCGCACAGATATTCAATAAAAGAGAGAAGGTTTAGAAACAACCTTAGGTTCATAATCACTCCGAAGTGTATTCACAATGTGTAATGTACTCCTTTCCAAATCACCGTAGTAGCATAAGCTATACGGGTCGAATCTACAAGGAGAGCTCACGATGGAAGCTTTACGGTTTGATGTTGAAGAACGACAAACGAAAGTTCTTTTTTGTTAAAAGAATGAAAAGGACATGAAAAATTGGTGAAAGAATTGGTTGTGGTTTTGTACATGAAAGTAAAAACGATGAAAAGAGAATGAAAAGAATTTGAAAACAAGAATTGCTTTTAGGAAGAAAACTAAAGTAGAGAAAACTTGCAAAAGATTTTTAGAATGGAAAAAGCCATGACTAGCTAACCTTACTAACTTGCTAACTTACTAATTTCCGTTAGGGTGAAGCATACCTCATGTTGATTCATTGGCAAGTGTTTGTCTTGCTTGTTGGTCAAGTTACTTTCCCCTTTGATGGATGGGTGATCATCTTGGACTTGTCTTGTAGCCTCATTGATTTCATCGGCTCTCAAAATAGAATTTCATGGTGGAATCGGGGAGTGTCACTCAAGGGATGCTAAGGAAGAAGATACAAAATTCATTAGACATTCAAGGCCATACAACAAGTTAGCATTGAAGTAAGAAAGTTGTACAACAAATAGCATATGTTTGGTGTTCCATCTCCATGTTCCATCAAGGCACTTGTTCTAAGACAAGGCTCTAAATGAGGCACACATGAATCATATGGAGAATTACAACAAGAGATTGCTAAGAATGAAAGTAACCCATCGGGGATGAAAAAGACTCAACATTTGCAAGATTAAGAATTAGCATTCACCCAAGAATTAGAAGTTAGCAAGATTAGTTGTTAGCTAGTCATGTTAGAAGAAATTAGCTATCCATTACAATAAAGAGAAAACAACAAGACATCATGCTATGAAAGTAAAGCTTGAATGAAATAAAGCAAGTAATGAAAAGCGCTAGAAATTGCAATAGAAGAGAAAGTAGATTGGATTAATCCTTGCTTTGCTTCAAGTTGTCACCCCTTGATTACAAGCTTTCACTCTCTCACTATCTCTCTCTTGCAGAATTTCTAGGAGGAAGAAGAAGACTAAGAGCACTAAAACCTAGAGAAAAACCTACAAATTACAAGCTCTTTCCTCTATTCTCTCCTCTCTTTCTGCACTGGCCCTTATGGTCTATTTATAGGCCTCAGGAGAAGAAGGCTCCAGAATTAGACAGCTGGGGATCAATCGCTGGCTCAACAGCCAGATAACTGCCGCGGATCCGCGACCAGAGCCGCGTTTCCGCGGCAGAATCTTGGCCGTTGCGCCAACAATTTCTGTTGCGAGTTTGTTGCAGGTTGTTGGCCACGTGGATCTTCTAGAATGCTGACTGGATGCGTGGGTGATTCCAGATCCTGGGCTCAACTCTTGGGCTTCTTTTGGGCTTTGAATTAATCCCCTTTTATTCTTGATAATTGCATGGATTTGTGGGCCTCTCTCCATTAAAATATGGACCTGCAAAAATAGAAAGAAAAAGAGTAAAAAACAGATTTTTATTGATATTATGCATAGTATAGAGGTGGAAGATGATGCAAAAATGAACTATAATCAAAGACGAGAGCAAGGCACTCCTTTTCGACTGGGTTGAAGCGACTTTCAGCCCCAATCAAGATTTTGCTGAGATAATAGATGGCTTGCTCGGCACCTTCATCATTCTTCTGTGCGAGCAGAGCACCTATGGAATGGTCCATGGCTCTTACATAGAGTAAGAATGATTTCCTGAAATAGGAGATACCAGGACCGGAGGCTTAGTAAGGTATTCTTTGATATCCCCAAAAGCATTTTGTTAAGTGTCATCTCAGACAAAAGATACGCTCATCTTCATTAGCCGTATAAACGGTTGACAACGACCTGACAGATTTACGATGAATCTATGGATGTAGGTCAGTCTGCCTTGTAGACCTCTGAGTTCTTTGTGATTCTTTAGAGGCTGAATATCTGTTGGCTCAAAGGTCATTTGCCCTAGTTTTGATGATTAAAAAACATACAAAGTTATGTTTTCTAACAATTTCATCTAAATAAGTTTTAGGATTTTTATTGTTGCATTTTGCTTCATCAATAAGACTCACACCGTTTTGGATCCATAAAGATATTGATCCAAGAGCCTAAGCACCAAGAAGACATATACAAGGGATTCAACAAGCTCAAGGATCAAGATTACAAAGAAGTAAAGGATATAGAAGATTTCTATCTTTTTGTATTTCTAGTATAGGATTTATAGTCTTGTTAAAACCAAGGTAGTAAATTTGATAGCTCTTGAGATTCACACACATGCACACATTCCATTCCAATCTCTAAATGTTTTTGAATAGACTTCAACATGTTTTCTAATTAGTTTTCAAAAGTAGGTTTCGGAAAAATAGTTTTTCATTTAGAAAAGAAATTTTCACAAAATATAGTTCTACTTAGTTTTGTGATGATCTCTGATCACACACTGGACCTATTATGATTCAAGAACTTTGTTTTGTATTTATGATAAAATACATTTTGTCAGAAAAGATGAACTTCAAAATGTTTTCAAAATTCTGACTTTGGCCCTGAGTCAGTCGACCGACTGGTCGACTGTTGATAGAGTTAATTTGCTCTATCGGTCGACCGAGCAGTCAACCAATGGGAGAGCTAAATTGCTCTGTCGATCGACCGGTCGACCGTTTTTTCATAAGATTTAACTTGCATTGTTGTGCACTTGGTCGACCGACCGGTCGACCGACTGAGACACACTTTGTCTCTGTTGGGTCACGGTTGATCGGGCGATCGATTGCTAACCCTAACAGTCAGATTTTTGACCGTTGGCGGTTGACTGGCCGGTCGACTAACAGTAAGATTTTCTGATGATTTCTTTCCCAATGGCTAGTTTCTGTTTTGTCTTTTTCTGGGTCACATCCCATGACCCTTTTGAAAAACACCTAGAGGGGGGTGAATAGGTGTAAGTGCTAATCTAGAAAGTAAATGCGGAATCTAATGCAAATTTTGCAACACGCTTAATACAATACACAAGTGTAGCCGAATTCCCCGTGAAGGGCTCTGGACTAACTCCTCTTGATTCCCCTAGATATGGGTTGAGGTGCTATGTGAAGCTCTTGTGGTTAAGTATAAGTGAGGCACACACAAACAACCAAGCATATAAGAGATATAGCAATATGAAATATGCAAGGTACAAATGCAAGCAAGCAAAATGAATGTACTGATTGAAGATGCTTTGCTAAAATAAAAGAGAGTAAGAGTTAGATAGAAAATGGATCAAACGCAAAGGCAAAGATATGTTTCGAGGTTCGAGCACCAAGCTCTACATCTCCGCCTTTACCACCGTGAACGATTTCTAATCCACTATAGGAGTACCGAACTCCTCTCTCAACCTTACAATGCCACCGAGGCAATACAACCACAATCCACCTCTACCGAAGAGGGATAAGGCCCGTAGCCAACAACCAAACTCCACCTCTCACTAGAGGGAGCAAACACAACCAACTCCACCTCTCACTAGAGGGAGCAAACCACAATCCTCAGCCTCTACCAAAGAGGGAGCAACCCAACAATGAAAAGGGTTTACAACAAGTGATCCTAAAAGATCATAAACTCTATCTCTTTTCCCACAAACAAAATGATCCTATAGAATAGGATAGATGATGAGCTCAAGTGTAGAAAAACTAGGTGTTTGGAAATCAAAAACTCAAAGAAATAATCTTGGGAAAACTCTTGTAGATAATAGAAATGAAGAACAAACACAAATCTCCCAAAATACTCTTTTCTTTGATTTTTCCAAAAACCTAAAACAAATAAGATAAATTCTTTTTGGCACAAAACTCTTTTGAAAACTCTTTTAAAACAATAAAGAAAGTCTGGAAATTTTGGCTCTCAAAATCTTGGTGAAAACCTCAAAGCAATGGGGTATTTATAGCCCCAAAAGAAAACTAGCTGTTAGGCTGATCTGTCAGTCTGACAGACCTGCGGTCGACCGGTCGGTCGACCGCCAACGGTAAAAAATCCGACCGTTGGAGCCCTCGGTCGATCGCTCGGTCGGCCGAAAAATACAGAGAGCTCTGCTCTCTGGGACGGTCGACCGACCGGTCGACCGTGCCATGTGCCAGCCAGACGTGCACAAGGCTGTGCACGTCGGTCGACCGCTCGGTCGGCCGGCTACTGGTTCGGTCGACCGTGCGGGCGACCGACCTAGCCTGTCAGGCACAGAACAGGGTCTGAAACAGGGTAAAAACATATTTTGAAAATACTTTTATCTCCTTTGAAAATTTCATAAAACTTGTTTTAACATATTGCATTGATATATAAACATGTGATAAACATTACAACTCAAATATCAAGCATATGAAACCATTTTTGTATTTTAACATTTTTACCAAAAACCAAAACTTGTATTTTATCAAACTTGGATTTTTCAATACATGAATAGTAGGAATGTCAAAATAAGTTTGTCTAGGAAGTTAAAAGTATGTATGTATATTTAGAACATATCTAATATACATAAACACTATTTAAACTTGTTTTGATCAAACTATTCATGAAAACCATAACTAAAACATAAAACATGTGAGTGTTGTACACTTGAGCATATCAACTATTCTAAACTTTACAAAAGGATCTAAACACAAACTAGGAGACCTAAGTCTTCTTGACGATCTTCCATCTTCAAGTCGACTTGCTCCCAAACCGTGATCCACCAAGTGCAAAGGAATGATCTTTATGCTTGGGCACCGGAATCACCATGAAAAGCTTCTAAACTCCTTGTTGAAGCTAATCACCAACTAATATCTTGCTAAAAGATCTGAAACTTAAAATCACAAGATTATTAGTAAACATAACACATGAGTTAATCATCATCAAAACTAGAGTGGAAGGCCTCTGGGCCAACAATCTCCCCCTTTTGATGATGACAAAACTCATGGAGTTATATATGCATGGATTAAAGTTAAGCTTCAAAGAGGCTCCCCCTTAACTCATGCATAAACAAATAAACATAAATATGCAATGAATATGAATCATGAAACATGCATATATATGCAAAAACAATAAAAGGTTCTAGATACCAATGAAATTATCAAGACATGCTCTAGATACCAATTAAACTTAATATAATTAAACTTAATATATGCAAAAACATAAGTATGCATATAAAACTTATATAACCTTATAAAACTTATATAACTCAAAATCTCTCTCCCCCTTTTTGTCAATCATCAATAAAGGGGTAAAAGCAAAACAATAAATTTTTCTCCCCCTTTTTGTTCGAAACAAAGAACCAACAAAAGGGTCAAAAACAATAAAAACAATGTTCTCCCCTTTTTTGTCTAAAACAAAAAGAATATCAATAAGGGGTTACAATCAATCAAGATATCAATTTAAATATATGTCAAAGATAGCATCTTGATACCAATTGAAAGTGAACATGAAAACAATCAATAAATGGTATATGCGATATACATTCATGAAGAGGAAGACGGTAAAGTAACTTCCCTACATATATACATTTCATGAAAGAGGGATGACAAGCCCTAATTCACATAACGTAAAATATGTAATGCATAAGAAGAGATGTGAAGCTCCCTCTACACACGTGTACCACATAAAGAAAAGTTGTCAAGCTCCTCAATACAAGATGCACTCATCATGAATCTACATGTAGAAGAGATGTTAAGCTCTCCTTGCATATAGGCAATATAAATCAAAATTTTTTGAGTATTTTCTTTAAACCAAAATTTTGAGATACCAATTGAAATTAAACATAAATCTTGAATTCCTAAACTTAAATCTTGATACCAATTGAAATTATTATTCTTTTAAAAAACAAATGATACCAAATAGAAATTCAATATTCATTCATAAAGTTTGGGAGTGAAAATCAAATACCAATTGAAATATGAAAATCGAAATTTTCTCCCCCTTTATGAAATACAAACTAAACACATGCATAAGCTAGTTGAAGAAAACCAATTGACAATTAAATCAATTGAAACAAAGTTAAAGCTCAAGCTTAGCATAATCAAAAAATATATATATGTATGAAAAATTAATACCAATTGAAATTGATATTCTTTGAAATGAAAAGCATACATACATACACATATATGAGTATACAAGAAATGTCAATATTGATACCAATTGAAAGAATTCAATGATACCAATTGAAACAACAATAATATCAAATGTATATCTCATATCAAAACGAAGAATACGAACTAGTTAAAATGAAAAGTTTTGTAAACTAGTACGAAATCCTTCAAGTAAGAAATAAAAATAAATAATTTTTCATAAAATATGAAATTCACATGATAAATAGCACTCTAAATTCGATTAAGCATAATATGACTCATAAAAATAATACATGAGCAAACAATAAATGTGAGTGTACAAATAAAATGTGAGTATCACGGTCATAAAAAATATTCCATTAAGCTCAATTAAATTCCTTTAAACATGAAAGTCATTAAAACTATTTAATCTTCAAGGCATATGTATGTCCTATACAAACTATAGTTATACATACATATCCAATCATAACGAGTCCACAAAGATATATGCATGAAGGCACGTGACTCCAAGGATATACATGTATAGTCAATAGTTAGGATAAGATGGACATATACATGAAGTTAAACATAAACACATGAAAACATGAAAGACTAAATCTTTATTAAACCAATTTCATTTCAAGGTATATGTATGATTTGTCAACACAAGAAGTATACATATCCCTAAACACGATTGAGTCCATATATATAGATTTGCATGAAAGGCAAATGACTCAAGGGGCATACATGTATATCTTAAAGTTTGACAAACTAAACATATACATGAAATGAAAAACTCATAAACATAAAACAAATTTAAGAATAGGAATACAAGTTTAGAATGTATGAATCATCAAAACTAGACTATACTAACACATCTAATGGGAACAAATAAGCATTCAAGCCCAAACATATATAGATTTATTTGTGACCCACTATATGCACAAGTATATATCCTAGTTTTAATGAAAACTAACATCTAAACATGTAATCAAATCATGAAGTATAAAAACAAAATATAAATCATTAAGAATAGGTATATACTTGTATAAAAAACATGATTATTATGACAATCCACATGTTATTAAACCTATGATAAACATGATAGCTAAACAAATGGTGAGAACACAAAATAATAGTCCATATTAAACATTGGTGTCTCAAAAATGCTATACATGCATGTCAAGGATCTAATAAACATGGCATTTTCATGATAATCTACAAACAACAAAACATGCTAATAATGAACATAATGAAATGCATGTAAACAATAATTAGGAGTTAGGAATCGTTATCAAAACCTAGAAGGCAACTCTCCTTGACTCCAAAACATGGTGGTCCTCTCCACCAAACATCCCTTGAAAGTGATGCATCCAAATAGTTTCTTTTAAGCACGGAACGCATCCACTCCAAGGTACGGCTACTCTCACGTCATGTGAGAGCCCACACCTACATCATAAACAAGAGGGGTGGTCTTTGGTACCCATATCTTATTGGGTCCATGGGGGTTAGTACCTTCTCTAACCCAAACAAACTTACTTGCTAAATTAGAAACATGTATTCTATCATAGCAAAATTTAGCAAGGTGGCCCTTACGTCCACAATGTGTACATGTGTACACATGAGCATACATAGTGTGATGGTGTCCGTGAGGAGCATGTGTATACCGTGTATGGTGTGCATGCTGAAAAGTCACCTAGAGGGGGGGTGAATAGTTGACGATGCTAATCTAGTAAACTTAATGCGGAATTTAAAAACTAATTGCAATTACAACAATGATGCACACGCAAGCAAGTATAAGATATAGCAATTTGCACAATACACAAAGTAAAGAGAGAGATAGAGAGAGTCAATGGATCAAACGCAAACAAAGAGATATGTTATCGAGGTTCGAGCACCCAGCTCTACATCCCCGCCTTCGACACACGAAGGATTTCTAATCCACTAGCTAGTTCACCAAGAACTCTCACAAGGAGTACCCAACTCCTCTCTTTACAATCACAACCTCCTCCTTGAGGCACAACTCCAAGCCAACAATCTCCTCACAACTTGAGGGATTTCCAAACTCAAAACCAATACAAGGATCACCTCACAACCTTGAGGGATACAACCCAATAGCCAAACTTCCTCAACACAATGAGGGAAAGGCACAAAGCCAAGCTAAAGATAGGGTTTACAACTTAGTGGTTTCAAACAACAACCACAAAACAATCTCTTTTTCCCACACAAAATCCTATAGAAAAGATAGTAGATTTTAGCTCAAGTGTGGAGAAAACCAAAGGAATGAAAATTAGAAATTATAAAGAAAAAATCCTTGGAAAAACTGAAACTAAGATAGAGAAGTTCAATCAAAATCTTTTCCCAAAACCCTTTCTTTGATTTTCCAAACCCTAACACAAACACCAAATAGATTGTTCAAATCAAGCTCAAAAACTTCTTTTTATTGCTGTAAAAACACCAGAGAGTATGTAAAAATTCGCACAAAAATTCTTTGAGAAAAACTCTTGCAAATGGGGTATTTATAGGCAAATCTGGAAACTAGCCGTTGGCTGTAATTTTTGCCAGAATTACCCTGACGGTCGACCGCCCGGTCGACCGCCCAACGGTCAATTTTTGACCCGTTGGCGCTAGCGGTCGACCGCCCGGTCGACCCAAACAAACTGAGAGCAAACCTGCTCTCAGTCGGTCGACCGGCACGGTCGACCGGCTAAAGGTGTAGCCAGCGTGCACGTTTCTGTGCACGTCGATCGACCCATACGGTCGACCGTCTACATGGTGCGGTCGACCGTACCGGTCGACCGATCAGCCTGGCAGACACCAAAACAAGTCAGAAATCTGAGGAAATAAATATCCAATAAATTCTTATAAATTACTAAAAATCCCCAAAAATAGTTTTGTCACATTGCATTGATATATAAACATGTGATAAAAGTTTTGACTCAAATATCAAGTAATTAAAACTATTTTATGTCTTATCATTTTTACCAAAAACCAAACCTTGTATTTTCTAAAACTTGGATTTTGAATAGAAAATACGTTTTATCCAAAACTCTTCCAAGTACAAAAACATGATATTAAACACTTTGAAGCATGATGCATATGGGTAGAAATCCAATATACATGAAACAAATATATATCATAGTTTTTGTCATTAATTCTAAAAATATGTTTTGTCATAAATACCAAAACATAAACTCATGGAGTAGACTATCAAACTAAGTTTGTTTAAACAATAGAAGCATGCATGTATATAGAACAAATCATATATAAACTAAACCATGTAAACTTGTTTTGATATAAAATCTATTCATGAAAACCAAGATCGGTTAAATCTAAAACCGAAAACCAATGTCAAAACATAAATCGTGTGTGTTGTGAACTTGAGCTTATCATACTATTCTAATCTTTACAATTAGGATCTAAACCCAAAACTAAACTATGGTACCGATGTCTTCTTGTAGAGCGCAATCTCCAAGCCGACTCGATCAAAAACTCTTTGATCCACCGAGCAAGTGCTATATATGATCTTTGACGCTTGGGCTCTTGAATCAACATGTGGGTAGCTTCCAAATCATCTTGTTGAAGCTAATCACCTACTAATAACTTGATTAAAGATCTGAAACTAAAATCACAAGATTATTAGTACACATAACTACATGAGTTAATCATCATCAAAACTAGAGTGGAAGGCCTTTGGGCTAACAATCTCCCCCTTTTTGATGATGACAAAACTCATGGAGTTATATATGCATGGATTAAAGTAAAGCTTCAAAGAAGCTCCCCCTTAACTCATGCATAACAATAAAACATGTAAGATATGCAATGAATGTTCTTAAACACATATAAACATGTTCTGGATACTAATTAAAATAAAACATAAACAATGAAACATGCTCTTGATATCAATAAACAATAATATTGAAACCAACATATTATTACTAATGAAGACCAACTAAAACATATGCATAAATCAACCATGCATATAAACTACAAATTCTTCTCCCCCTTTTTGTCAATCATCAACAAAGGGGTAAAAACAAACATAATGAAAAGAAATACTTCTCCCCCTAAATCTTCAAAACAAATAAGCAATAAATTATTCCAAGGGGTAAAACCAAAGTCAATATGATATCAATTGAAAATAACAAACTTTGAGAAATGCCAAATCCTATTTGAAATAAAACAAGGCATTGAAACAAAATAACATTTTATATCAAAATGAAAACAAGTAATGTAAACTTGATACCAATAGATAATAAAAAAATTGATACCAAATTTAAGGAAATAAATAGCATCTTGATACCAAAAGAAGATATTTTTCATTATAAGCATATGATACCAATTACTTTAATATCATAAAGTTAGGGAGTGGGAAATAAAAACAATGGTAAACCAAATACCAATTGAAATATAAAATACGAGTTTTCTCCCCCTTTATGAAATACCAAAAGAAAATATGCATAGGCTTGAAATAAGATACCAATTGAAAATTAAATCAATTGAAACATGATATTCATTAAAAATTCAAGCTTAGCAATCTTAAAATTATGATAAAGCTTGTATATGGATACCAATTGAAAAACTCAAGCTTAACATAACCAAAATTTGTGCTTCAAGATATAAGGATATAATAAGCACAAATAAATCATCTATACATATGTATGTGAGAAATAGATACCAATTGAAATTGATACTATATGAAGTGTAAGCATATATATAAAACAAAACATATATGAGTATACAAAAGGATGTCAAGATTGATACCAATTGAAAGAATTCAATGATACCAATTGAAACAACAATAAGATCAAGTGTATGACTCATATTAACTATACCTCCCAATCATGGTTCAAGATTTAAATGATTTTCATTTTAAAGTATACATGAACATGATCTCCCATCCAACCGCCCATTAATGGTAGGGGTTTTCAAAATAGATTTGGAATTATAGTTTGTTTGAAAAACTCTACCAAATTGAGGAATACGAACTAGTTATAGGAAAAACTTTTAAAACTAGTACGAAATCCTTCAAGCAAGGAATAAAGCACAATTATTTTTCATGAAACACATGTAAATCACATGATCACTAAACACTCAAAGTCCATAAAGCTCATTTAAATTCTCATGAAAACAAATCATGAGTAAACTAATAAAGTGAGTGTACAAGAAAAATGTGACACATATCGACATGAAAATATTCAATAAAGCTCATATGAAATTCCTTGAAAACATGAAATTCATTTAACGATTTAAACTTCAAGGCAAATGTATGTCATGTACAAACTAAAGTATACATACATATCCTAAACACAGTATATGCATGAAGGCACGTGGCTCAAGGATGTATATGTATAAATGATAGTTTGGGCAAGATGGACATATACATGAAGTTAAATAATCACGAAATCAAGACAATCTAAATTTTTACCAAAACTAATTTAATTTCAAGGTATATGTATGAATTGTCAACACAATAAGTATACATACATATCCCTAAACACAATTGAGTCCATATATATAGATTTGCATGAAAAGCAAGTGACTCAAAGGGTATACATGTATATCTTAAGGTTTGGCAAAATAAACATATACATGAAATGAAAACTCATACACATAAAACAAATCCAAAAATAGGAATACAAGTTTAAAATGCATGAATCATCAAAACTAGGCTATACTAACACATTTAATGGGTACAAATTAGCATCCAAGCACAAACATATATAAAGATTTATGTGTCCCACTACACGTGCAAGTATAAATTCTAGTCTTAATGAAAACTAACATCTAAACAAGTAATCAAATCATTAAGCATAAAACGGGAATCATAACTCAACATGATAAACATAATAATCAAAACATGAATTATTAAAACAAAAAGTCATAGTCAACCATATGATTTGCATGACAAAGACATGTGCATTAAACTTATGATAAACATGATAGCTAAAACATAAAGAGAACACAAAATATGGGTCCATACTAATCATGGGTGTCTCAACAACTAATCATGTAAAGCATAAGACTAATAAACATGGCAAACATCATACTAATCATAAAACAATGAAACATGGTTCAACAAGAATAAAAATCATAAACATCTAAATGGTCATAATGCATATGCATGTGCATTAGATCTAGGGCATACATGTTAGTTTAAACAAGGTGAGATTCTAAATATAGATCCATATGAAGCATGGGTGCTCAAGTAGCTAAACATGTACAACTTTAATCTAATGAACATGGCACAAAGCATAATAAACAATAAAACACAACATGTTATAAAAGATGAACCTAGAAAGCATGTAAACACTAAATGGAGTAAGGGATTGTTACCAAAACCGAAGAGGCAAATTTCCATGTCTCCAAAACCCGGTGGTCCTCCCACCTAATCTCCTTGAGAGTGAAGCATCCAAATGGTTCTCCTTTTAGCTTAGAATGCATCCACCTCAAGGCACCAACACTCTCACGTTATGCGAGAGCCTCCACCTACATCAAACATCAAAGAGGTGGATCTTGGTACCCATTTTCTTGTGGGTCCACGGGGGTTAGTATCTCTCCTAACCCAAACAAGATTAGTTGCTAAATTTTCAATATGTAATCTATCATAGCAAAATCTAGTAAGGTGGCCTTTTCGATCACAATGTGTACAAGTGTACACATGAGCATACATGTTATGATTGTGTCCGTGATAAGCATGTGTATGCCGTGATGGGTGTGCATGCATAGTTGGAGCTTGTTTCTTGCGAACCAAGGATTCCAAATGAGTGTGATTTAAAGCACATTGGCTCAAAGTGGAGCCCAAACAATCAACATTTTTCTTCAAATTATTTATATCATTTTCAATGCTAGAAGATAAAGTGGAGCATGCAATGGAAGTGCTAGAAGTAGAAGCTATGCTAGCATGGCAAACATGAATATCAATATCATTTTGCAAAGATTTATTTTTATTTAAAACCAAATCCAATTCTTTTGTTATGAAATCAATATCATTTTTTAAAGTGAGATTTTCTTTAAAAGTAAAATCCAATTTTGAAGATAAGATCTCATTGTGCTTTACAACATCATCACAATCATTTTTGTTTTTCAAAAATTCATTTTCCTTTAAAGCAAGTTCGAGTTGAGATTTAAGTGAGTCACATTCACTTGCAATCTCTTCCTTCTCTTGCAACATCAATTCAAAATTAGAGCATAAATCCTTTAATTCATTTTTCAAAACAAGATTATCATCTTTCAACAAATCATGTTTTTCTAACAAATTCTCAAGCTTTTGAACAAGTTCCATATTTAAAGTTTGAACTTCAAAACATCCATGACAATAGGAACTAGAGCTATCATCTATTTGAGAATCCGATTGTACCTCATGGGAGTCATTCCCATGGACCATAAAGCAAGGTTCTTCGGATATGTCTCTCCTAGATCTCCTTATTTTGTTGATAATCTTTGGAAGCTCGGGAGATGACAACATGCTCCAAACTGCAAAAGCCGAATCATATCGATCAAAAACATGTAGAAGATTTTCATTGAGAGATGCTCTAAGTGCCCTAAGTGTTAATGCATTGGCCTTTTTATGCTTGCTACTATTTGGGAAGGATTCTTGTGTAGAGGCTTGATAAGATAGATGTCCTAGGCTTTTTAAATGACTACTCATCTTGGCTATCCAAATATCATGTCTAGCAAAATTAAATATAGGAGGGCTATCCATGAGTGCAAATTAATATGTGTGCAAATGACAATGCAAATGAAGATTAGCAAACCAAGATCTCACTCCTAGGTGGTTAAACCTAAATATCAGGAGCGCTAGCTCTGATACCAATTGAAAAGTCACCTAGAGGGGGGTGAATAGGTGACGATGCTAATCTAGTGAACTAAATGCGAAATTTAAAAACTAATTGCAATTACAACAATGATGCACATGCAAGCAAGTATAAGATATAGCAATTTGCACAATACACAAAGTAAAGAGAGAGATAGAGAGAGAGTCAATGGATCAAACGCAAACACAGAGATATGTTATCGAGGTTCGAGCACCCAGCTCTATATCCCCGCCTTCGACACATTAAGGATTTCTAATCCACTAGCTAGTTCACCAAGAACTCTCACAAGGAGTACCCAACTCCTCTCTTTACAATCACAACCTCCTCCTTGAGGCACAACTCCAAGCCAACAATCTCCTCACAACTTGAGGGATTTCCAAACTCAAAACCAATACAAGGATCACCTCACAACCTTGAGGGATACAACCCAATAGCCAAACTTCCTCAACACAATGAGGGAAAGGCATAAAGCCAATCTAAAGATAGGGTTTACAACTTAGTGGTTTCAAACAACAACCACAAAACAATCTCTTTTTCCCACACAAAATCCTATAGAAAAGATAGTAGATTTTAGCTCAAGTGTGGAGAAAACCAAAGGAATGGAAATCAGAAATTACAAAGAAAAAATCCTTGGGAAAAACTGAAACTAAGATAGAGAAGTTCAATCAAAATCTTTTCCCAAAACCCTTTCTTTGATTTTCCAAACCCTAACACAAACACCAAATAGATTGTTCAAATCAAGCTCAAAAACTTCTTTTTATTGCTATAAAAACACCAGAGAGTATGTAAAAATTCGCACAAAAATTCTTTTGAGAAAAACTCTTGCAAATGGGGTATTTATAGGCAAATCTGGAAACTAGCCGTTGGCTGTAATTTTTGCCAGAATTACCCTGACGGTCGACCGCCCGGTCGACCGCCCAACGGTCAATTTTTGACCCGTTGGCGCTAGCGGTCGACCGCCCGGTCGACCCAAACAAACAGAGAGCAAACCTGCTCTCAGTCGGTCGACCGGCACGGTCGACCGGCTAAAGGTGTAGCCAACATGCACGTTTCTGTGCACGTCGGTCGACCCATACGGTCGACCTTCTACATGGTGCGGTCGACCGTACCGGTCGACCGATCAGCCTGGCAGACACCAAAATAGGTCAGAAATCTGGGGAAATAAATATCCAATAAATTCTTATAAATTACTAAAAATCCCCAAAAATAGTTTTGTCACATTGCATTGATATATAAACATGTGATAAAAGTTTTGACTCAAATATCAAGTAATTAAAACTATTTTTATGTCTTATCATTTTTACCAAAAACCAAACCTTGTATTTTCTAAAACTTGGATTTTGAATAGAAAATACGTTTTATCCAAAACTCTTCCAAGTACAAAAACATGATATTAAACACTTTGAAGCATGATGCATATGGATAGAAATCCAATATACATGAAACAAATATATATCATAGTTTTTGTCATTAATTCTAAAAATATGTTTTGTCATAAATACCAAAACATAAAACTCAATGAGTAGACTATCAAACTAAGTTTGTTTAAGCAATAGAAGCATGCATGTATATAGAACAAATCATATATACACTAAACCATGTAAACTTGTTTTGATATAAAATCTATTCATGAAAACCAAGATCGGTTAAACCTAAAACCGAAAACCAATGTCAAAACATAAATCGTGTGTGTTGTGAACTTGAGCTTATCATACTATTCTAATCTTTACAATTAGGATCTAAACCCAAAACTAAACTATGGTACCGATGTCTTCTTGTAGAGCGCAATCTCCAAGCCGACTCGATCCAAAACTCTTTGATCCACCGAGCAAGTGCTATATATGATCTTTGACGCTTGGGCTCTTGAATCAACATGTGGGTAGCTTCTAAATCATCTTGTTGGAGCTAATCACCTACTAATAACTTGATTAAAGATCTGAAACTAAAATCACAAGATTATTAGTACACATAACTACATGAGTTAATCATCATCAAAACTAGAGTGGAAGGCCTTTGGGCCAACACATGCATAATAGAGGGAACTTGTTTCTTTCGAACAAAGGATTTCAAGCGCGTATGGTTCATGGCACATTGGCTCATAGTGGAGCCCAAACAATCCATTCTCTTCTTAATTAAATTTATATCATTTTCAATCAAAGAAGAAGTGGAACATGCAATAGGTGAAGTGTGTGATACTACCCTAGCATGGCAAACATGTGCATCAATCTTATTTTGCAAAACTTCATTTTTCTCTAAACAAACATTTAAATCATTTGAAATAGAAATTATTTTATTTTTCAAAGCAACATTCTCCTTTAAAACAAAATCAACCTTTGAAGACAAGTTTTCATTTTTCTTTAAATAACATGGCAATCATTTTTAGATTTTAAAAACTCATTTTCTTTTAGAGCAAGGTCTAGTTGAGATTTCAATGAATCCCTATCATTAGAAATCTCCTCCTTCTCTTGCAAAACATTTTTAAGTCTAGAAATCAAATTTTTATTATCGTTGTTAAGGCCTAGACTTTTCTTTTTCAAAATCTTATATTTTACAATTAATTTTTCACACACAATAGACAGTTCTTCATTTAAAGCATGAGCATCAATATGATCATCACATGAAGAACTAGAATCAAAACTATCTAGTTGAGTTTCCGATTGTACCTCAAGGGAGTCATTCCCTTGGACCATGAAGCAATATGGTCGGATTCTCCACTAGACTCCTCCGGTTGAACTGGCAATTGAAGCTTGGAGGTGGTGGTGGTGGTTGTCAACAAATTCCACACTGCAAAGGCGGAATCAATGTTAGAAACACACATAAGATAATCTTTAAGTAATGTGCTTCTAATAGCCTCAAGGGCTTGTGCATTGGCCCCTATATGATTGCTATTACCAAGATAGCATTTATTTGTAGCCGCAAGAAAGACATGCAAACCTAGGGTCTTCAAATACAATGACATCCTATATTTTCATGTGTCAATGTTGGAGACATCGAACATGAGAGGTGCAAAGCAATCCATGGGTATAAACTATATGAGTGTGCAAACAAACAAATGCAAACAAGATTAGCAAACAAAGGATCTCACTCCGAGGATGTTAAGCCTAATATCAGGAGCGTAGGCTCTGATACCAATTGAAAAACTCCTAGAGGTGGGGTGAATAGGTGTAAGTGCTAATGTAGAAACTAAATGCGGAATCTAATGCAAATTTTGCAACACACTTAATACAACACACAAGTGTAGCCGAATTTCCCGTGAAGGGCTGTGGACTAACTCCTCTTGATTCCCCTAGATATGGGTTGAGGTGCTATGTGAAGCTCTTGTGGTTAAGTATAAGTGAGGCACACACAAACAACCAAGCATATAAGAGATATAGTAATATGAAATATGCAAGGTACAAATGCAAGCAAGCAATATGAATGTACTGATTGAAGATGCTTTGCTAAAATAAAAGAGAGTAAGAGTTAGAGAGAAAATGGATCAAACGCAAAGGCAAAGATATGTTTCGAGGTTCGAGCACCTAGATCTACATCCCCACCTTCACCACTGTGAAGGATTTCTAATCCACTATAGGAGTACCGAACTCCTCTCTCAACCTTATAATGCCACCGAGGCAATACAACCACAATCCACCTCTACCGAAGAGGGATAAGGCCCGTAGCCAACAACCAAACTCCACCTCTCACTAGAGGGAGCAAACACAACCAACTCCACCTCTCACTAGAGGGAGCAAACCACAATCCTCAACCTCTACCAAAGAGGGACCAACCCAACAATGAAAAGGGTTTACAACAAGTGATCCTAAAAGATCACAACTCTATCTCTTTTCCCACAAACAAAATGATCCTATAGAATAGGATAGATGATAAGCTCAAGTGTGAAAAAACTAGGTGTTTGGAAATCAAAAACTCAAAGAAATAATCTTGGAAAAGCTCTTGTAGATAATAGAAATGAAGAACAAACACAAATCTCCCAAAATACTCTTTTCTTTGATTTTTCCAAAAACCTAAAACAAATAAGATAAATTCTTTTTGGCACAAAACTCTTTTGAAAACTCTTTTAAAACAATAGAGAAAGTCTGGAAATTTTGGCTCTCAAAATCTTGGTGAAAACCTCAAAGCAATGGGGTATTTATAGCCCCAAAAGAAAACTAGCCGTTAGGCTGATCTGTCAGTCTGACAGACCTGCGGTCGACCGGTCGGTCAACCGCCAACGGTCAAAAATCTGACCGTTGGAGCCCTCGGTGGACCGCTCGGTCGGCCGAAAAATACAAAGAGCTCTGCTCTCTGGGACGGTCGACCGTGCCATGTGCCAACCAGACGTGCACAAGGCTGTGCACGTCGGTCGACCGCTCGGTCGGCCGGCTATTGGTTCGGTCGACCGTGTGGGCGACCGACCTAGCCTGTCAGGCACAGAACAGGGTCTGAAACAGGGTAAAAACATATTTTGAAAATACTTTTATCTCCTTTAAAAATTCCATAAAACTTGTTTTAACATATTGCATTGATATATAAACATGTGATAAACATTACAACTCAAATATCAAGCATATGAAACCATTTTGTATTTTAACATTTTTACCAAAAACCAAAACTTGTATTTTATCAAACTTGGATTTTTCAATACATGAATAGTAGGAATGTCAAAATAAGTTTGTCTAGGAAGTTAAAAGCATGTATGTATATTTAGAACATATCTAATATACATAAACACTATTTAAACTTGTTTTGATCAAACTATTCATGAAAACCAAAACTAAAACATAAAACATGTGAGTGTTGTACACTTGAGCATATCAACTATTCTAAACTTTACAAATGGATCTAAACACAAACTAGGATACCTAAGTCTTCTTGACGATCTTCCATCTTCAAGTCGACTTGCTCCCAAACCATGATCCACCAAGTGCAAAGGAATGATCTTTATGCTTGGGCACCGGAATCACCATGAAAAGCTTCTAAACTCCTTGTTGAAGCTAATCGCCAACTAATATCTTGCTAAAAGATCTGAAACTTAAAATCACAAGATTATTAGTAAACATAACTACATGAGTTAATCATCATCAAAACTAGAGTGGAAGGCCTCTGGGCCAACACCTTTTGGGTTTTCTCTAATTGTTTTCATCCCCTATAAATAGAGGGAATTTAGAAAAACCCCATAAGAAGTTTAGAAAGATTTTACATCACTCTTGAGCAAGTTTTTGTGATCAAAATCCCTTTTACTTAAAAGATTTTCATATTGAGCTTAAAAATCCACATCCTCATTTTTGCTTGAGCTTTCCTTCATATCTTCACAACTTTTTGTCACCACACAATCTCAAAGAGTTTCAACTACTCCAACTTGGTTATAGGATTGTGCTTGTGAGCTTTTGTGATCAAGAAGATCACCGCTTTCCTGTATTTGTGAAGTTGTAGAGGTTGCGGCCTCGAGTGAGCTAGAGAGCTTGATTGTAGGTGTTGCGGCACCAAGAGAGGAACTTGCAGGTTCATTCAGTTCTTGCGGGAACTTATAAGGGTTGGCGATCTCGCGTGATCAATTTAGTGGAAATCCTTCATTACAGTGAAGGCAGGGACATAGAGCGATGGTTCGAACCTCGAAACACATCCTTGCATTTGCAATTGCTTTCTTTATCTCTTAACTCAACTCTCTCTTTATTCTTGTATGCTACTATTGTTTACTTTGTTGCAAGTATCTCTTGTGTTGTTATTGCTTATTGCTTTTTAACAAGTAATTATTTTTATTCCGCATTATTTGCCATAAACTTATAGTCATCACCTATTCACCCCCCCTTTAGGTGATTTACATTTGGTATCAAAGCCTAACCTAGTTTTTGGTTTAACCACCTTAGGGAGATCCTTCATTTGGCTATGTATATTTGTTGCATTTGCTACTTGTTTTTGCACTCTTGCTTGTTTACATGGCATCACACGATTTTTCTAGCATCAAGTCCCCACCCAAATTTAATGGGTTGAACTTCCCCATTTGGAAGACCAAGATGACTCTATTTCTTAAGTTCCTAGGAGTTATAGTAGCCAAGGCTATCACCAAAGAATTTGTTGAATCTCACGGTGATGAGACTACATGGTCTGAAGCAACCGCCAAGGACTATGAGGCCAATGCCAAAGCACATTATGTACGAACACAATCATTGGATGATGATGATCTTTCTCGTGTAATTAATTACAAATCTGCTTATGACATTTAGAATGATTTAAATATTACTCATGAGGGTACATCCCAAGTGAAGAGATCTAAGATTGATCTTTACGTTCTCAATATGAAAATTTTTACATGCTTGAAAATAAAAGTATTGATGAGATGCTATCTCAGTTTACCAAGATTACTAATAGGTTATCTTCTTTAGGTGACTCTATTGACAATGAACAAAAGATAAGGAAGGTCATTAGAGCTCTCCCCAATATTATAAAGTGAAGGCTACAACTTTGAAGGAGCTCAATGATAGGGAAGAAAATGACTTCTCCGGATTTATCAGAAATCTCAAGACTCATGAGATGGAGATGAAGTTACGAGAAGAAAGGAATCCTCCAAAGAAGAAATCTATAACTTTCAAGGCTACTCCCTCATCCATTGAAGAAGAAGAATCATCGAAAGACAGTGATGAAGACTTCGCTATGCTCCTTAGAAGAGTGGGCAAGATGTTTTATAAGAAGGGGAGATAAAGCAACTTCCGAAGAGGAAAACCCCAAGGAAGATTTGAGAAGAAGAAGGAGAAGATGGTTCCTTGCTATCATTGCAAGAAGTCGGGCCATCTTATTGCGGATTACCCTTCTCTACAAGCTACTACCTCCAAGAAAGTGCACAAGAAGAAAAAGGCTATGGTAGCCACTTGGGACGATTCGAAAACAGAATCCGAAGAAGAAATTGACACCGCACACGTTTGCTTCATGGAAAATGGAGAGGAGACATCTAAGGTAAATCTTGAAACCTCTCTTAATGAAGATGATTTAACTATGGATGTTTTTTGAAGAATTACAAGAACGTTATGAGATTTCAATTGCACAAAATAAGAAATTGAAAAAGAAAAATGATATTTTAAAGAATAAATTTGATATTGCTTTTAAAGAAAAAAATGATTTATCTACTTGTTTTGAAAAGACTAAAAAGTATTTTAATGACCACAAAATTATTTGCAAAGGCAAAAGCCCTAACATTGATTTTGATAGAAAATAATTTTGAATATTCAAAAACGGATTGATGTTTTAGATTCTACTTTGAAGAAATGTGTTTTTGATATGAACAAAATTAGCTTAATGTTTCCAAAAGGCAAAACCCAAAGGAAACATGCATCCACTCATAAACAACATACTTCATAAGTACAACATGCATCACATACACATCAACATAATCATGCATTTATTTATGCTAAAGTGTACAATTGTACATATTGCGGCCGCAAAGGCCATTTAGCTAGATTTTGTTATGTAAAGTTAAATATGTTGAATAAAAATATTTGGGTTCGAGAAAATACTAATCCTATAGAACCCAAAAAGATTGGGTATCAAAGAACACATCAAATTTGATTGATGTAGGTGTGTCCTCCTCCAAAACAATGGGGGAGATGGTGCCTCGGTGGTGGATGCATTGGAGTGCAAAGGATCAGCCAATTTAATGCATCGCTATCAGGGGTATAGGTGCGAGAATACCACCTTTTTGGAGATTACCCATGGTTCGATAATTTCTTCACTTGAAAATTTTATTTTTTTTGGCTAGAGCTCTACATTCTACATGCATATGAATAGCTAGTTTTTCATATGTGATAACATGATTTGTTTTAGAATTGATAACATGTTCATGTTTAGCTAGATCTTTGACTATTCTATTTTATTCACTCTACTAGCTCATTGCTTGCTCATGCTCATAATATATATATCCATGTTTATTTTTCTTTCCCATATGATATATATATATATATATATATATATATATATATATATATATATATATATATATATATATATTATATATATATATATAAAATATATATATATATATATATATATATCTATGTATGTATGTATGTATGTATGTATGTATGTGTACACAGCTTATTTTCTTGATCAAATACATGTACATTTTTTTGTGTATCTATCTTGTATTTGTGTATTTTTATTTAAATTATTTTTAAGCAATAAATCAAGATAGCAATTACGCGCCTCAACTCATATCTAGAGAATGACGAGGAGAAGTTCAGAACCCGTCAAGGGTATTCGGCTTCAAAATCTTGTATATTAATTGCTTAAAATATGAATTAAATAATGAAGAATATATTTTTATATATACAAAATTTATTGATATCATATTTATTCTTGTACCTTGCTTATATAATATTTGGACTTCTAATTTTACCTATAAAAAGTTTTTGGTTGATTTGATTTCAAAACCTATTTTAAAATAGTCAAAATTTCAATTCTTGGAGTGCTCCGGTCGACCGACCGGTCGACCGTAGTTGCCAGTCAATTTTTATTAAGGCCGGTCGACCGAGCAGTCGACCGAGATAGCCTGTTTTAGTTTTACAGTGCCCACAGCCTTAGGCCGATCGACCGAGCGGTCGACCGACTATAAATGTTTTTGGTCTCGGGAGGGCCACGGTAGACCGAGCAGTCGACCGACTGTAAACAGTTTTGGTCTCGGGTGGACCATGGTCGACCGATCGATCGACCGACTGTAAGCATGCTTGGTCTCGGGAGGACCTCGTTCGACCGAATGTCGGGCCTGGGCATTTTTCTGTTTTTAAAAACCCTAGATCCCCTTTATTTTCCCATTCTATCTTCTTCCACCGACCACTCTCCCCTCTATTCCCCTTCCTCTCTCTCTCAAATCCTGTTTATTCTTCCATCCAACCTTAAAACTCTCGGATCTTACTTCTATACTCCGGAATCTTCAATTTCAAGGTGGAATTTTCAAAATTTTCAGGTAAACCCTAGTTCTTTCTCAAAATTTCTTGTTTTAATTTTTTCTTCAATTTCTTTCTAATTTGTGCCTAGATGCGATCTCTATCATCTTTCTTCATCATGTCTAAACGTCCTAGATCTGAAAAGGCTAAACAACTCGAATCATCCATGAATTTGTTTGTTTCTTAAAATGCTCAACAAAAATTTTCTATTATTCATCACAAAAACTTGATTTTGGGTCGTACTGTTGTTCTTACTGATTTTGATCATCTTAATTTAGCCCAAATTTTGAGTACTAGCTCTCTCGAATATCTTGTTACCATAATAGAACTTGTTTATCCAGTCTAGTTCCATATTTCTACTCTAATTTATCTTTACATGCTACTCACATTCGATCTAGAGTCATTGGCATTGATATTAAAATCTCACTCGAAAAATTTGCCCGTCTACTTTATCTCTCCTGTGAGGGTGTAGATATACACAATGTTGATCTTCATGATTTTGCTTATCCGAACGGTGAGACTACTCTCACCGCTTCTCAATTGCATCACGGCGATGAGAACCCGGCTCTAGTGAGGAATGAAGAGGTAAAGTATTACACTCTCGTCCTTGCTAAAATTGTGTTCTATAAACTCCTGCCAAAATCAGGAGAGTATAGCAATGCCCAGGGGGTCCGCTCCTCTTCTGATTTATTACCTTCTGAAAGGCATTAGAGTTAATAAATCCAAACTCATCGTTGATTTCATGTTCTCTGAACATTTGTTGATCCCAAATAGGAATCTTCCTTTTGGGATGCTTATCACCCGTCTTCTTAAACTCCTAAAATTTGATCTCTCGAGTGAAAAAGCTATGGCACCCTATGTTAACATCAATAGCACACTTCTTAAGAGGATGTATGTAGGAGAGCGTGCTCCTATTCCACCCCCTCCTGTTGTTCCACAATCTGCATCCGGATCCTCCTCCGCTTCTGTAGATCCTTTTTCTGCTTTCTCTGCTCAGCTTCAAGATCTTTCTCTCAATATCAACACTCAGTTTGAGAAGATGGTGACATGTCAGGACGAGTTCCGACAGGAATATCTGAATGACATGGCGCAGTCTGTTCCTCCATCTGATGTCTTCAGATTTGTGTTCATGAGAGCTTTGGTAGGCATGCGTGGCCTGCTCCACTTCCATGCAGTTACGCTCAGCCTCTTCTTCCTTCGGGTCCTCTTTTTGATCCATGGGTACCTCCTTCGGCTTCATCTAGAGCACCGGCCCCTCCAAAAGATCTAGATTTCCAGGCCGAAGAAGAAGAAGACTGAGCTTCTTTCTGATGCTGACAAAAAGAGGGAGAGTGATGGAGTTATCTAGGATTTTTTTTATGTCTTATGTTTTAATTTAGAACTCAATGTATTTGGTACTCTTTTATGTACATGTAGTACTTTGATATTTTGATTATGACATGTACTTTATTTTGGATATGGCATGGATATATGTTTTAAATTATGATATATATGATATCTTATGTTATTGGTTTTGATTTTCACATCTTTTCTCTTTGTGTGGTTGTGATATGTGGTTTGTTTAGTTTTATTATGTGTACCATATTTGCATGCCAACCCCACTTATTTTGGAGGATAGGGGAATTGGAGGTTGGAGGAAACCATTTATGCATACTATTTATATTTCTATATTATTGTATGTATAAATGAGATGCATAGTGCTTACATTAGAACATCATATACATATGCTTTAGATGTTACATTTTTGCTTAAGTGATATATTTGGTATATGCATGTGTTTAGGAGAACTTCGCTTGAAGTCTCCTTCCTATTTATTTATAATAACTCCATTTGTTTTGTCATCATCAAAAATGGGGAGATTGTTGGCTCATCAAAGGCCATTTGCCCTAGTTTTGATGATAACAAAACATATGAAGTTATGTTTTCTAACAATTTCATTTAAATAAGTTTTAGGATTTTCATTATTGCATTTGGCTTCATCAAGAAGACTCACACCGTTTTGGAGCCATAAAAATGTTGATCCAAGAGCCTAAGCACAAAGAAGACATATACAAGGAATTCACCAAGCTCAAGGATCAAGATTGCAAAGAAGTAAAGGCTATAGAAGATTTCTCTCTTTCTGTACTCCTAGTATAAGATTTACAGTCTTATTAAAATCAAGGCAGTAAGTTTGATAGCTCTTGAGATTCACACACACGCACACATTCCATTCCAATCTCTAAATGTTTTTGAATATACTTCAACATGTTTTTCTAGTTAGTTTTCAAAAATAGGTTTCAGAAAAATCATTTTTCATTTAAGAAAGAAATTTCAAAAAATATAGTTCTACTTAGTTTTGTGATGATCTCTGATCACACACTAGACTTATTAAGATTCAAGAACTCTATTTTTTATTTATAATTAAAATACATCTTATCAGAAAAGATGGACTTCAAAATGTGTTCAAAATTCTGACTTTGGCCCTGAGTCGGTCGACCGACCGGTCGACCGTTGACAGAGTTAATTTGCTCTGTCGGTCGATCGACAGGTCAACCGTTGGAAGAGCTAAATTGCTCTGTCGGTCGACCGACCGATTGACCATTTTTGCACATGATTAACTTGCATTGGTGTGCACTTCGGTCGACCGACTGAGACACACTTTGTCTCTGTTGGGTCAGGGTCGACCGGGTGGTCGACCGCTAACCACAACGTTCTTTAAGCCGAACGGCATTACCATATAGCAAAACACACCCAAGGGTGTTCGGAATGACGTATGCTTTTCATCATCCGGGTACATCTTGATTTGATTGTACCCTGAAAAGCCATCCATAAAAGATATCCTTTTAAAATCACATATGTTTTCAATCATGACATCAGTGATGGGTAACAGAAATTCATCTTTAGGACATGTTATATTAAGATCACGAAAGTCGATACAGACTCAGATCTTTCCATTCTTTTTAAGGACGGGCAAAATGTTAGCGACCCAGTTTTGGTGTTGTTCCTCTCGAATGAAGCCACATTCGATGAGGTTTTGAACTTCAGCTTCAATTGTCTCCATGATGTCAGGTCGGAACTATCGTTGCTATTGTTTAACTGATTTAGCATCATGTTTCATGTTGAGATGATGCATGGCCACCTGAGGATCGAGACCAGGCATGTATTCATAGATCAAAACAAAGACGTCTATATATTCTTTTATAAGAGATATAAGGTCTTGTTTCTCCGTCGGTGATAAACTTTCGCTTATAGAGATGAGCTTCGGGTGCGTTTGATCACCCACATCGATTTGGATTACTTTATCCTCCGTAGGAGGATCGCATTGCTCAAAACTCTTCTCCCATTAAAGATCAAGTTGTTGAGCCCATGGATCAATATCGAATGGCTCAATGTCCTCTTCTCGTTCCACCTGACTGGTTGATGTCATGTTGGCGAAGAGTTTCTTGAAGGCAACCCTACACATATGTCAGATTCCCAATCCGATGAGTTCGAGGAGTGGTCGAGACTTTTCAGATTCCGAATCAGATTGAATGGGTGGGGTAACGTACCCCTAACCCCTTGTGAGTCTGATCGTAGTAGTTGGCAGGCTTTCCTTCTGTACGAAAGGTTGTAGAGGGATGTGTCGTCCCTTTCCAAAATTCAAGCCTTCACCACGGTGTAAGTCATATCCCATTTCTTTCATCATACGGTGCGCTGACCGTGCACAGTGAAAATTGTGGGGGCTCCTAGTCTTCATCTGAATCATTGGATGTAGTAATCCAATATCGGACTTTGCCAAATATGATTGGCGATTGATCATTCTTAGAAGGTGGAACAACAAACACAGATCCATCATTCTCCTCTATATGCATGCAAGTCGTTGACATTGGTAGAGGCATATGTAGAGGACTCATGTCAATAAGACTATTTACATCATCACAACACAAAGAATAATTGAAATAACATTTTCATTAAGGACCCATTCTTTGTCAATTATTATATGAAGAATTCACTGATAATACCATCCAATGGGAACCAACTCCGGAAAAATTTAGGACTAATGCTGCTCTGCCTTCTAGGGCAGAGGCACAGAGTTGCTATATGTCCCTTGCTGTAGTTATATTTCCTGTTCTCTGATCCTGCAAACAGAAAGAAAGAGAACAATTAGTTTTGAGAATATCGTGTCGTTCCTTCCCCGGCAACGGCGCCAAAATTTTGATTGAAATGGGAAAATAATTAAAAATAAAGTTAAAGTCAGAAAGTCGTAGTCTCGTTTCAATTTAACCTCGTAGCAATGGCTAGACGGGTCGATCCACAGGGAAGGATGCGATGCAAGCGTTTCGGAACGATCTTCTCTGTATTTCACTTTGAACAGAAGAAAGAGAGATTGATTAGATTTGATTGATTTTGAGAAATATAGTTTACTAATCATCTACCACAACCCATAGTATTAGTCTCAAATAATAAATATCATATTGAAATAATAAGTATCCACCCTAGGTTATTAATTACTAGTCAAGCAAGATGAATAATATTGAAACCCTAACTAGTGTGCACTAATAATGATTGAACAGTTGTTCATCCTAATTTCGAAGCATAGCAAAAGAGAAGTTTAACTTAAAATTATGCTATCAAGGTTTTTAAGTATGAATTATGAAGAACCATTAAAAAGTGTAACATAGATTAAAGTAAACCTAATCAATTCATCTTCAAATAACTATTTTTAATTCTAGGGTTTCTAATGATAGGTATCAATCAATTCACTTTTTTAAACTAAACTAGGGTTGATCGAGAGATTAGCAAACTATGATTTAATTTAGTTATTCATTTTTTTTTATGTTATTTTCAAGTTTTTATGTGGAGTCAAAAGAATTGCAAGAAAAAAAAAAGAAGGAAATTAAACAATTAATCTAAGCAGGAAAGCGGAATTAAATTGCAAAGAAGAAAAGAGTAACCTTTATTGGGTGTCACTGACCAAATTACAAAGCTCCTCGTTCTTCAAAATAATCTTTTTCAAATAAAGCAAAAATACAAGAAATTTCGGAAATAGAAAAAGATCTAAAGAAAAACCCTAACTTCAGTCGCTGGATGCCCACGCTCTGTTGCTCTGCAAGGGTATTTATAGGAGATATAGGAAGCAGAGTCCCAGTATAACTCTCTCACGAAACCTCATAACCAAACTCATCCATTAGGCCGCGGTAACGCGGCTATGGCCGCGTTTTCGCGGCAAAAGCGTGGCCAATGGCCACGCGCTTTCTTGTGTGGCCTCCTCTGGTCCGTCCATTTGGGCGCCTCCTTCTGGATTCTACATGCAGATCCTCTATCTTGAGAATACGGGATAACTTTGGAAGCAAGTAATCATAAATCCAAATTTGTAAAAGGATTTTTATCTTTAAACTCCCCTTTATCTTCATCCTTGTATTGCAGCAACTAGGGTTGAGTAGAAGTCCATCTCTTCTTATCCTTTTCCTCCTCTTTTAGCAATTAGGAGTTCTATTTTATCTTTCCTTTTCCTCCCTTAAATTTTAAATAAATAATTTAAAATCCAAGTTTAGATTAGGTTAGATAATTTAGAAACTTCTAAATTACTATAATTTTTGCATATGGGCTTTTTGGGCTTTATTCATGCTTTATTTCTTTATTTTTTTAATTACTCAAGGCCTGCACACATTAAACAATAAAACATTAGTAGTAGTGCGTAATAAAAGTGTAAATAGGGAAATATGAAGGCAAATATGATGATAAATATGCACTTTTTACTACCTATCACCTCGCTTGAGACTAAGGATTTTGCAATCCACATAGCCTTGACAGAGTCTGTTTTAGGTTCGCAAGGAATCTTTAAAGCCTCCCGTGCAATGTTATCACGCTGGCGCGAGGCTATATTAGTCTCTGTTGAGACTGCAGAAAACTCCATAACTTTTGTTTGCACAAGGCTTATCGTGATGCTCAAATGGGTGCAGAAAGTTAGATTTTTTATCAAACTTCCCAATTAAGACTAGAAAAAGGCTAATTGCTAGTAATTGTATATAGAAACTATGTAATATTGCTTCAGGCTCTTGAAAATGATGTTTTCTCCCTGTTTGGGCTATATTTGACTCTTGTCATGCTTAGTTCACGTCAATCGGGACTGAAAGTTTAACTTTTTGATAAATTTACAAATTAAGACTAGAAACATGGTTAATTACATTAAAACTATGTAATACTACTTTAGGCTCTTGAAAATCATGTTTTCTTCCCGTTTGGGCTATATTCTTTCCTTTTAAGGCCCAGTTCAGGCCAATTCGGGTGAAAAGTTTGACTATTGATAAAATCTCTCATTTAAGACTTTAACAACTTTAATTAGTAGTAATGTATATAGAAAGTATGTAATACTACTCCCGACTCTTAAAAACCACATTTTCTCCCATTTGGGCTCTATTCAGCTCTTTTAAGGCCTAATTCAGGCCATTCGCGGCTGAAAATTTGACTTTTGGTCCAACTTCCCAATTAAGGCTAGAAAAAAATTTAATTAGTAGTAATTGTTTATAGAAACTATGTAATACGACTCCTGACTGTTGAAAATCACATTTTCTCCCCATTTGGATCCAATTAGGCTCTTATAAGGTCTGGTTCGGGCCAAATAGGGCAGAAAGTTTGATTTTTGATCAAACTTCCTAATTAAAGCTAGAAAAAAGGTTATATTAGTAATTATATATAGAAACTATGTAATATTGCTCCCGTCTATTGAAAATGACATTTTCTCCCCAATTTGGCCATATTCGACTCTTATCAGGCCTATAGTTCACTTCAATCAGGGCTGAAAGTTTTAACATTTTGACAAACTTCTCAATTAAAATTAGAAACAAGGGTATTTAGTAGTCATTATTTATTGAAACTATTTAATACTATTTTCAGCTCATGTAAACCATATTTTCTCTCCTTTGGGCCTTATTCAGATCTTTTAAGGCCTAGTTCAGGCCAATCTGAGCAGAAAATTCTACTTTTGATCAAACCTCCTAATTAAGACTAGAAATAAGATTAATTTATAGTAATTTTATATAAAAATTATGTAATACTACTCCCGACACTTGAAAACCATGTTTTCTCCCTGTTTCGGCCTTATTCTTCTCTTATAAGGCCTAGTTCAGGCCAATCGGAGCTGAAAGTTAGTTATCGGTCAGACTTCCCTATAAAAACTGAAAATAATATTAATATTTAGTATTTAAATATCGAAACTATGTAATATCACTCATGCCTCTTGAAAATCACATTTTCTCCCCGTTTGAACCCCATTCAGCTCTTATAAGAGCTAGTTCAAGTCAATAAGGGCTGAAAGTTTGACTTCTTGACAAACTTTCCTATTAAAACATGAATGAAGGATTAAGTAGTAATCAAACATATAAACTATGTAATACTACCCCCGTTCTTGAAAACCAAGTTTCCCCCAGCATCGGCCCTATTTGGCTCTTATAAGGAGTAGTTCAGGCCAATCGGGGCTGTAAGTTTGAATTTTAGTCAAACTTTTCAATTAAGACTAGAAACAAGGTTAATTAGTAGTAATTGTATATAAAAACTATATAATACAACTCACAGCTCTTGAAAATCATGTTTTCTCCCTATTTGGGTCCTATCGGCTCTATTCAGGCCAACGGGGACTAAAAGTTTGACTTTCGGTCAACTTTCTGAATTTAAAGTAGAAATAAGCTAAATTAGTAGTAATTGTACATTGGAACTATGTAATATTGCTTCGGATCTTGAAAATAACATTTTCTCCCTGTTTGCGCCTTATTCAGCGCTTTTAAGGCCTTGTTCAGGCTAACTGGGGATAAAAGTTAGATTTTGGCTAAAACTTCCTAATTAAGACTAAAAACAAGATTAGTTAGTAGTAATTGTACATAAAAATTATGTAATATTACTCCCGGCTCTTGAAAACTATATTTTCCCTATGTTTTGGCCCTATTCGGCTCTTATAAGGCCTAGTTCAGGCTAATCGGGGCTAAAAATTTGATTTTGGTCAAACTTTCTGATTAAGATTAGAAACAAGTTTAATTAGCATTAGTTATATATAGAAACCATGTAATACTACTCTCAGCTCTTGAAAATCATGTTTCTCCTTATCTGAGCCCTATTCGGTCCTTATAAGGCCCACTCACATCAATCAGGGTTGAAAGTTTGACTTGTGGTCAAACTCACTAATTAGACTAGAAATAAGGTTAATTAATAGTAATTGTACATAGAAACTATGTAATACAACACTCAGCCCTTTAAAGCCATATTTTTCTCCACGTTTGGACCCTATTCAGCTCTTATATGGTCTAGTTCAGGCCTATCGGAGCTGAAAGTTTGACTTTTGGTCAAACTTTACAACTAAGACTAGAAATAAGGTTAAATAATAGTACTTGTACATAAAAATTATGTATTACTACTCTTGGCTCTTGCAAAGAACATTTTATCCTCGTTTCGGTCCTATTCGGCTCTTAAAAGGCCTAGTTCAGGTCAATCGAGGTTAGAAATTTGACTTTTAGTTAAACTTCTCAATTCATACTAAAAACAAGGTTAATTAGTTGTAATTGTACATAGAAAGTGTGTAATACTATTTTTGGCTCTTCAAAACCACGTTTTCTTCCTATTTAGGTCCTATTCGGCTCTAATAAAGCCTAATTCAGTCCAATCGGGGCTGAAAATTTGATTTTTGGTCAACTTCCCAATTTAGAGTAAAAGTAAGATTAGTTAGTAGTAATTGTACATTAAACCTATGTAATACTACTCACGGCTCTTGAAAATCACATTTTCTCTCTATTTGGGCCCTATTCGGCTCTTATAAGGCCTAGTTCAGGCCAATCCCGATTGAAAGTTTTACTTTTAGTCAAACTATTCAATTACTACTCTAGACTATTAAAACCATATTTTCTCCCCGTTTGGGCCCTATTCGGGCCTAATAAGACCTGAAATCAAGGCTAAAAGTCTGACTTTTGGTCAAACTTCTCAATTTGGAGAAGAAATAAGGTTGATTAGTTTTAATTGTGCGTTAAACTTTGTAATACTATTTTTGACTCTTGAAAACCATGTATACTCCCTGTTTGGGCCCGATTCTCTCTTATATGGCCTAGATCAGGTCAATAAGGGCTGAAAGGTTGACTTTTGGTCAAATTTCTCAATTAAGACTAGAAATAAGTATCATTAGTATTAATTGCATAATGAAACTATGTAATACATCTCCCAGTTCCAGGTTTTCTCCCCCGTTTAGGCCCTATATGTCTCTTATAAGTGTTACCCCAAAAGCCCACACTCTAGTTTTGATGATTACTAACTCATATAGTTATTGAAAATACACCTAGAGGGGGGTGAATAGGTGTACTACCTAATCTAATTATAATGATGTGGAATTACAAACTATTTATTCAAACTAAAGCTATTAAGCTAAACACACAAGGTATAACACAAGAGTGTAGCCGAATTCCCGGTAAAAGGGCTCTTGACTATCTCCTCAAGATTCCTCTAGATTAAGAGTTGAGGTGCCACTATGGCTCTCTTGGTTGAATACAAGTGTGAGGAAACAAACCCAAGCATATAACAATTAAGCACAAGATATATCAAGCATATAAAGAGATAAGCAATGTAAGCATGCAAGATAACAAGTGAGAGAGAGAGAGAAAGCAATCACAAACACGGGAGAATTGTTTCGAGGTTCGAACACCTTTGCTCTACGTTCCCGCCTTCAACACTATGAAGGATTTTCACTAAAAATGATCCCACTGGATCACTCGGTGCCGCAACACCTACAACGAGTTTACACTAGAACTCCGGACCCGCAAGTCCCTCACTTGTTCCCGCAAGAACAAACACACGCAAGCATACTAGCTTTCCGAGGCCGCACCTCTTACAACTTATCCAACCACACGTCGGAACACTTGGTGATCACTTCACTTGATCACCACAAACACTTCTTCACCGAGGCCACAACCTCTTCAACACTTCACAATTCAAGGATGTAAACTTGTGATCACTTCTTTTGATCACTGATTGTTATACATATTTGCATATTTTACCGCTTCCATACCATGCATATTATCAATAAAAATATGATTTTTTATCATCTTCTCTCTATTTTTGCAGGTCCACATCTGAAATGAGAAAAAGCCCAAATCTCTTTAATTAGCAATAATTAAAAGAGATTAATTCAAAAGCCCAAAAGAGAGCCCAAATTTGAGCCCAGGATCTGGAGAGAATTCTACGCGCTAACTCAAGATTCCAGAAGGTCCACGTGGCTAACAAACTTGTAACAACTTCACAACAGAAAGCTGTCGGCCAACGGACATGAAACGGCCGCAAGTTGCCGCGCCTCTGCGGCAGATCTGGGGCCGTTGAGCCCCAGATTCTGCCAGCTGTCTCATCTTCTGGAGCCTTCTCTCTGAGGCTATAAATACTGCACCAGGGCCTTCTCAAAAAGGGAGGAGGAGAGTGGAAGAGAGATTAGAGATTAGAGATTAGATGCTTGTATTTTTGTAGGATTTTTGTAGTGCTCTAGATCTTCTTCCTCCCTAGAAATTCTACAAAAGAGAGAGTTGTAAGAGAGAGAAAGCTTGTGTATACCAAGGTGTGACAACTTGTGAAGCAAGGATTGATCCATTCTCTTCTTCTCTACTTGAGCATTTTCTAGTATTACTTGCTTTCTTTACTTCTAGCTTTACTTTACTTGCAATTTAATTCATACTTTGCTTTTCTTTTCTTATGGCTAGTAGCTAACTTTTCTAACATGAACTAGCTAATCACTAACCTTGCTAACTACTAACTCATGGGTGATTGCTATCTTTAATCTTGCAAGTTGTATGGCCTTCTCTTCTCCGATGGGTTACTTTCATGCTTGGCTATATCTTGTTGTAATTCTCCATATGATTCATGTGTGCCTCATTTAGAGCCTTGTCTTTAGAACAAGTGCCGTGATGGAACATGGAGATGGATCATCAATATGCTATTTGTTGTACAACTTCTTTACTTCCATTAATGAATGTTGTATCTTCTTCCTTAGCATCCCTTGAGTGTAGCTCTTTTGATTCCATTATTGAAAGTCTAATTGTAGGCCAATGACATCTATGAGGCTACAAGACAAGTCCAAGAATGATCACCCGTCATCCAAGTGGGAAAGTAATTAGACCAACACGCAAGACAAATCTTTGCCGATGAATCAACATGAGGCATGCATTCACCATCACGGAGTTTAGTAAGTTTTAGCAAGGTAGTAAGGTTAGCTAGTCATGATCTTCTCATTCTAAGAGTCTTTTCAAAGTTTTCTTTCTTTTAGTGTTAATCCAAAAGCCAATCTTGTTTTGATTTCTTTTCATTTTCCATCATGAACATATCCACCGATTCTTTCATTTCTTTTTCCAATTTATTTTTACTCTTTTAAGACAAAGAAGAATCTTCGTTTGCTTTCTTCACTACGAACTGTAACGCTTCCATCGCAAGCTCTCCCTGAGAATCGACTCGGTATAGCCCATGCTATAACGGAGATAGAAAAGGGTACATTAATCATTTGGAATACATTTGTGGAGTGATCAAAGCACTTGAGGTTGAATCTAAACCTTATCTCTTTTTATTGAATATATTTTGTGTGCAAATTATACTCCACAATACAACACCTTTCCCGTCTTCGATAAATTTTTGGCGCCGTTGCCGGGGAGAGCAACGGTTTTTTTTGGTTTAAAGTGAAGAACTAAACGTATCTTCTTCTCTGTTGCAGGTTACGGGTTGAAGAAACAGGAAACTTTGCATTGCAGTGACATATAAGTGGACCTGGGCCTCTGCTCTAGAAAGCAGAGACCAGGATC
Source organism: Agave tequilana (assembly GCA_038442645.1). Lineage (NCBI taxonomy): Eukaryota > Viridiplantae > Streptophyta > Magnoliopsida > Asparagales > Asparagaceae > Agave > Agave tequilana. The sequence continues at coordinate 46,987 of JAVJIF010012978.1, read as the reverse complement.
CCTCAGCTTTGCCGCAGAATCTCGGCCCTGGCCGCAGATTTGCGGCAATCCTGAGTTGACTACTGACCAAATTTCTGCAGGGCTTCTGGTTCTGCAAAATACATCTGCTGCAGTACTTAATTTTCTGTATGCTTTACCCTATTCCTGCTAATAATCAACAGTAAAAAATTTGTTGCAAAGTTAAAAAAATTGTTTAGACATTTGCATCTCTAGGCACGTGTCTTTCAATTCCTTTACTTTTACTGTTGAAGAATGCTGGAGGCAAGGTACGTACGCATTGCATATTGACTAGGACTCACTCTTTGTTTGATTTAATTACGCTTTGAGTGAACCTTGTTTGTTGATATCGTACACTTGCACAAATAAAATTTAAGGGCATTACCCATAAAAAAGATAAGGTGGGGATTTTATCACCCCTTCCTTAGCCCAAAAACCACAATCCCAGCACTCACAATCCTAAGCTTCTAAATAAAAATTTGCTAGACATTGGCCCTAGGGACATTTCGTACTCACTTAGGAGATTATCCTAAGGGGGAAAAGTGTTGGAAATTGACTTTTGTAAAATCAGTGTCTAGGAAAGGGATTAAGGGCCGAAAGCCCGAAGGTTGCTGGTTACTTAATTAAGGAACGTCTCTGACGGAAAACCTCCCACCAACCTTGCCCTTCCCTGGCTGATTAGCTTATAGTAAAAGTCTACACTAAACCTCTTGTGGACGATCTAATCAGTTAGGAGTCGTCTAGGTCCAGGAATCCTAGAAGCTTGGATTGATTTTTCTTTTATTGTTGTTATTTTCATTTTTTCTTTTTCGCTGGTGTGATCGGTGCACGTTGTTTGTGATTGTATATGCAAGAGTGGTTCCGTGATTCAGAATCTGCAAGACTTGTTAGACTTTCTATACTTGCACTTACACAACCACTTGACATTATGGAAAACAACGTCTCACTTCAAGATCGATTTTATCCGATTCGCACCTCCCTTCCATCTTGCATTCTTCTCCCCGAATCTAATGGAAATCACTTCGAGCTGAAATCGCAATTCATTAATACACTTCCCCGATTCCATGGTCTTGAGTCTGAGGACGCGTACCTCTTTATTCGTGAGTTTGAAGAGGTATGCCAAATGATGAGAATTTCCCAACTGACCGAGGATGCTGTTAGGTTACGGTTTATACCGTTTGCACTGAAGGATTTAGCTAAGAAATGGCTTTACAATCTTCCCGTCAGTTCCATATCTTCATGGGAGGATTTTGTAAAAGTCTTTCTTAAGAAATTCTATCCTATCCACAAAACAGCCCTCATGAGAAAGAATATAATGCAATTCAAGCAGGAACCTAATGAACCTTTCTGGAAGTATCTTGAGCGTTTCAAAGACCTTCTAGCCTTATGTCCTCATCACGGCATAGAGAAATGGCGTCTGTGCCAGATTATCTATGACGGTCTAGATTACCAAACGAAAACCCTCCTTGAATCCATGTGCCAAGGGGAATTTTTGAAGAAAGATGAGCATCAGGGGTGGGATCTCTTTGAAACTCTAGCTGAGAAAACCATTCAGTGGAGTCATGTCCTGATAAATCCACTCCCACCACTTTCAGAACTGGTATGCACTCCATAGAATCCACTATAGCCGCAGAAGCCAAGATCACACAATTAATGAAGAGGATAGAACTGCTTGAGTCTAGGGGAAATTCTGTTGTCAATCAGGTCAACCCATTACCTGTCATCAAACCGGGTTGCACCTACTGTCATGATCTCAACCATGTCTTTGAGGAGTGTTCTTTGTATCAGCCCCAATCATATCAGGAGAACCTGAATGCAGCATTTACCAGACCCCCATACTCCAACACTTACAATTCGGGATGGCAGAACCATCCAAATTTTTCATGGAGTCAGTCTGGTCCTGAGCATCATAGACCACCACTTCCACATCCATATAATGCTCAGTCTCACCCATCCAGTTTCAATCATAATGCACCAAATTTTCATCCATCTCAAGGTCCACCATAATCACAATCTTATCCAAACCTCCAACACTACCAATCCTAATCTTCACATCATCAACATCCACCCCAGAACAATTCAGATGATAAAATATCAGAGTTGATGAAAATGATAGAATCCTTAACTAAGAACCAAGCTTCAATGATGAACCATCATCAACAGGATATGGATAGAATTCAGGTCCAATTAGGGCAATTGGCTAATGAGAGGCAAAAAGGTATGCTTCCAAGCCAGCCAGTGCCAAATCCCAAACATCACTTCCCTTTGAATGAAGTGGAAGATTCAGGACCCAGTCAATGTCATGCTATTCATACCCTGAGATCTGGTAAACAAGTTGATAATAAGGTTTCTAGTCAATCATCTCATCCAGCACCAAAGCCAACACCTCCTGTCCCAATGCAACCAACTTCTGACAAACCATCTTCTAGTACAGAGCCATCCACTTCAAAAGCCAAGGGTAAAGAAAAGGTAGATGAGCAACCCTATAAGCCTGTTGTACCATTTCCAAATAGGCTTAAGAATCCCAAGACAAATGCTCACATGGAGAAGATAAAAGAAATGTTCAATAAGGTCCAAATCAATGTCCCTCTTCTTGATGCCATACAACAAGTGCCATCATATGCTAAATTCTTAAAGAAAATGTGCACCAAGAAGAGGAAAACACAAGTCCCTAAACAAGTCTTCCTAGCATCATCCATCAACGAGCTGCTCAATGGTCCAATTCCTATTAAATACAAAGACCCAGGGGGCCCACCATTTCATGCATCATAGGACAGACTACCATTAATAGGGCACTTCTTGATTTGGGGGCCAGCATCAATCTCCTGCCTTTCTCTGTGTACCAACAATTAGGGTTAGGTGATCTCCGTCCTACCCAAATGACTATCCAATTGGCTGATCGCTCTGTCACTAGACCCCAGGGGGAAATTCACAATGTCCTTGTCAAAGTTGGGGAATTCATTTATCCTGTTGACTTTGTAGTCCTTGAAACAAAACCTGTGTCAAATTCCAATCAAAGGGCTCAAATTCCTGTCATTTTGGGACGACCATTCCTGGCTACTGCAAATGCCATCATTAATTGCCAGAATGGATCAATGAGGTTAACCTTTGGTAACATGACTCATGAACACAATGTCTTCCACACACAACCTCGTAAAACAAAAGATCAAACATTTGAGGTTAGTTTCATTAGTAACAATTGTGAGGAAGAAGGTGAAGATCCAAAAGAGGAGTCACAATCTTGTGATTCTCTTATCCGAGTACCCTTTCAAAAGGGGAAAGTTGATTTGGATATTTTCACTTTCAATGAGCCAACTCTGACTGTATCTGAACCTCCGATTGATATATCCTTTGAAGACCTGTTTGCTGATGAGATCATGTGTCTAGATGAGTCCACTCGGGGTAGGTTAGCTGATTGTACACTTTTGAAAGAGGATGTTGACATGAGTTTCGAAGAATTATTTGGAGATGAGCTTGAATTCTGAATAATGGACAAAAAGATGTGCTGAATAAAAAAGGTGGTGAGGAGGAATTCTTGAGTGAACAAAATGGTGAGATATGGATGGACAACAATGAATTGAAACTGGAAATGCCGAGGGTTAAGAATATAATGCGACACGTTTCCCAATTAAACCCGCGAAAGAGAACACACTGGAATGAAGGGAAACGGGCGAGAGGGAAACGGCCAAAAGATAGCCCAGGCAGTGAACCCACTTGTACATAATCTTTGTAAATATTTTTTTCTTTCTTTTTATAATTTTGTAAATAAATAATAATAATAAAAATAAAAAAAATAAAAAAAAGATGAGGGATTTCTAACAAGAGTTCCACCAAATTTGAAGTTCCTAGGTTTCTTCAAAACTCCTTCTTTCAAAAATTCCAAAGTCCTAGGTCACTACAACTTCCCAAGAGTCAAACTCTCTTTTCAAAACTACAAATTTCAAAGTTGGTAAAATTCCTTTTGACCTAGGGATAGAAGTGGAAATCTCTTGGTTTTTCCCTCCTATAAATACTTACTCTGCCCGACCCTTCTCCCTCACAAGAAAAAATCATCTCAGATCTACAACTCTCTTCTAGAGCGCCGCACTCTGCAACTTTTCCTCCCCTCAGCTCTCTTTGTTTTGCCGCGTTCCTGCGACTTTTGCCGAGATTCTGCGGCTTTTCTAAAGCTTCCTGGGTGCCGTCAAGTTCTGCACCAGTCGATCTCACGCACTTCCAGCCGATCTGGTGCTACATCTTCATTCAGACTCTCCTGTACCCATTGCAGAGATCGAACTTTTTCCCCCCACGAATTCCGGGGGCGATTCGAATTCAGATCTCTTCTTTTTATTGCTTTGTTTTTTATTCATATCATGGCACCATCTATTTTCATTGAGAGAGACTTTGGAAAAATATTGAGTGATGCAAATGGATATGGGTATGTGTTTCTAGAGAGAATTAAGGCTTGGAATTGGTATACGTTAGTGTATGACAACTCTGAGACTGATGCCTTTTATTTTCCCGAATTGGTGACAATGTTTTACACTCACATTGACCAAGCATCGATTGATCCACAAACGTATCAGTTTACTGTACACATGCCCACATGAGACTTACTTGTCACACTTCCTCTTCTTGAGGAAGTCACTACTGTTCCAACCATCACACAACACAGCGAGCCTCTCCCATTGATTGAGTATATGACTGTTATGGGGGCTCGTTGTACTGAGCAGGATCGTGGGCTGAAGGCTAGCACCACGTTTAGAAATATTCACTGCGTTGGACGTTGGATCCAACGCAACATTTTAGGGCTAGACCACACCTCCATATTTAACAGACCTGTGTTGCAAATTATACATGATTTAATGACTCGTCAACACACAGTTTGTTTGAATAAAGTCATCTTCCACGCACTCATAGCCAATTCCTCACGCACTAGGGTGCCAAATACTCCCATCCTATCTTGATTACACGTCTATGTAGGACTTTCCTACCAGACGATGTCTTTGATTCATTCGACCGAGTGTTTGTTGCACCTGAGAGACCTACCAGTTCATATAATAGTGTTTGCACGCGGTTTGGACTCCTACTATCCAGCCCGAGGATGTACCTGTAGAGTCCTCCTCTGAGGAGAGTCTTGAGGAAGAAGATGAACCTGAGTTTTGGAGGCATGATCCCCCAGCAGAGTCACGAGCTTTCATGTCTTCCATCTGGAAGGGCATGAAGAAAATCTTTAGGGGACAAGTGAGGCTGAGGAAGAAGAAGGTAGAGGAGCAATACTCTCGGTTAGATAGTTTGGAGGCAGCGTTGAGGAGATCACAGTCGGCTGGACCTAACACCACTGCGGGTCCAAAGCGACGGAGGGAGTAGTGTTGTACCTTTTACCTATTTCATGCATCTTTTTATCATGCATACATTGGGGACAATGCATGAAATAGGTATGGGGGGTAGCTTCTAACATAGGATTTTTCATTTTTCTTTTTAGGCTTTTTATTTTTAGGATTTTCATTTTCTTTTTAGGTCTTTTATTTTCTTTTAGATTTTACGTTTCTTATAGATTTTCTACTTTCTTTTAGATTTTACTTTTTCTTTTAGAAAAATAAAAAATAAAAAAAATAAAAAAAACTTTTTCTTTTAGAAAAATTAAAAAAAGGAAATTCTTGATCCATGTTTAAAAAATCAAACTTGAAATTTAGGGATTAAGGAAGCTCTTAACTAAGATTTCTAATTATAAGTTGAAAAGAGGAGTTTAGTTGGATTTTTAGGTTAAGTAATAAAGGTTAAGAAAAATTACTAGATTTTAATTCTTTCTTTAGGATATATACATTAAAAATATTGAAGGATTAATTAAAGACTTTGTGACTTATTTACATATATATATATAATAAAAAATATATATATATATAGAGAAAAAAATTGTATATAAATAAATAATAAATACTTAACCACTGATTAAGCTGGTTAGTCGTGCCTCAAGAAGCATTGTCGATCACGCCTAAAGGTGGTTAAGTCCTTAAATTCCTTCGTGGCCTAGTTTACTTGAGTCATCGAACCCGAGGGATGTTTTCTCATCTGATGCCCTAAGACCGTCTGGTTTGGGAGTCATCGGTAAGAGACTCGTTACAAGGGTAAACTAGAAAGCCTAAGGATGCTAAGGAATGTAAATAAATAAACATTGTATATATAAATAAAAAAAAGAAAAAATATATATTATATATATAAGTAAATAAATGAACTTAGTCTAAGAAAGATCCTTCATATTTATAGATGTATATATCCTAGGATTGATGCAAAATCCGGTTTTTGATCTTTTCCCTAAAATCTTAACCTAAGTTGAAAACAAAACTCCAAATAGACGCTTATAAGAGGAATGACAAGTTTAGGGTAACCTGAAACCTAAAGCTCAAGTTAGAATCTTTAAAACATGGATCAAAATTTTCACTAACCCTTTTTATTTTTCTTTATGGATTTTGTGGGTGTAATCCGCTGAAAACCCTCAGGAGACAACACTCCTCCTCTAGGGTAACCTAGAGGTTTAACGGCTTGTTGCACGTGCTCAGTGCAATCGTGTCACCTACGAAAGTGGTGTAATAAACTAGTTAAGATTTTCTTTTTCTTTCTTTTCTTTCTTTTTTGCTCGAGGACGAGCAAAAGCTAGGTATGGGGGTGTGATTGTTATACATATTTGCATATTTTACCGCTTCCATACCATGCATATTATCAATAAAAATATGATTTTTGATCATCTTCTCTCTATTTTTGCAGGTCCACATCTGAAATGAGAAAAAGCCCAAAATCTCTTTAATTAGCAATAATTGAATGAGATTAATTCAAAAGCCCAAAAGAGAGCCCAAATTTGAGCCCAGGATCTGGAGAATTCTACGCGCTAACTCAAGATTCCAGAAGGTCCACGTGGCTAACAAACTTGTAACAACTTCACAACAGAAAGCTGTGGCCAACGGACTTGAAACGGCCGCAAGCTTCCGCGCCTCTGCGGCAGATCTGGGGCCGTTGATCCCCAGATTCTGCCAGCTGTCTCATCTTCTGGAGCCTTCTCTCTGAGGCTATAAATACTGCACCAGGGCCTTCGCAAAAAGGGAGGAGGAGAGTGGAAGAGAGATTAGAGATTAGATGCTTGTATTTTTGTAGGATTTTTGTAGTGCTCTAGATCTTTTCCTCCCTAGAAATTCTGCAAAAGAGAGTTGTAAGAGAGAGAAAGCTTGTGTATACCAAGGTGTGACAACTTGTGAAGTAAGGATTGATCCATTCTCTTCTTCTCTACTTGAGCATTTTCTAGTATTACTTGCTTTCTTTACTTCTAGCTTTACTTTACTTGCAATTTAATTCATGCTTTGCTTTTCTTTTCTTATGGCTAGTAGCTAACTTTTCTAACATGAACTAGCTAATCACTAACCTTGCTAACTACTAACTCATGGTGATTGCTATCTTTAATCTTGCAAGTTGTATGGCCTTCTCTTCTCCGATGGGTTACTTTCATGCTTGGCTATATCTTGTTGTAATTCTCCATATGATTCATGTGTGCCTCATTTAGAGCCTTGTCTTTAGAACAAGTGCCGTGATGGAACATGGAGATGGATCACCAATATGCTATTTGTTGTACAACTTCTTTACTTCCATTAATGAATGTTGTATCTTCTTCCTTAGCATCCCTTGAGTGTAGCTCTTTTGATTCCATTATTGAAAGTCTAATTGTAGGCCAATGACATCTATGAGGCTACAAGACAAGTCCAAGAATGATCACCTGTCATCCAAGTGGGAAAGTAATTAGACCAACACGCAGGACAAATCTTTGCCGATGAATCAACATGAGGCATGCATTCACCATCACGGAGTTTAGTAAGTTTTAGCAAGGTAGTAAGGTTAGCTAGTCATGATCTTCTCATTCTAAGAGTCTTTTCAAAGTTTTCTTTCTTTAGTGTTAATCCAGAAGCCAATCTTGTTTTGATTTCTTTTCATTTTCCATCATGAACATATCCACCGATTCTTTCATTTCTTTTTCCTATTTGTTTTTTCTCTTTTAAGACAAAGAAGAATCTTCGTTTGCTTTTTTCACTACGAACCGTAACGCTTCCATCGCAAGCTCTCCCTGAGAATCGACTCGGTATAGCCCATGCTATAACGGAGATAGGAAAGGGTACATTAATCATTTGGAATACATTTGTGGAGTGATCAAAGCACTTGAGGTTGAATCTAAACCTTATCTCTTTTATTGAATATATTTTGTGTGCAAATTATACTCCACATACAACACCTTTCCCGTCTTCGATAAATCACAAAACAACTCTCACAATAAAGCTCCTATAGGATGGATTTAGCAATGGAAAGCTCAAGTATGTGTGAGAAAAACTAGGATAGAGTTATGATAGAAAACTCAAGAAATCACTTTTGAAAACACTCTTAAAAACTCTCCTTTTGATATGGAAGTATTAGCCCTAAAATAAGTGGAGAAAACCTCTAATAGAGATAGGAAAAACTGGCTTTGAAACTCTCCAAAAATCTTATCTAAATTAGCCCAAAACAGCCCCCTTTTATTGGCCTAAAAAATATAGCCATTGGCAGCCAACTCAACAGGAATTCATGCTGTCAGTCGACCGGCTGGTCGACCGGCCAACGGTCAAATTTCTGACCATTGGGGCCTGCCGGTCGACCGTGCCCTGGGCTTTGACCTACCGGTCGACCGCCCCGGTCGACTGGGGCCAGATCCAGAGAGCTTTGCTCTCTGGACGGTCGACCGACCCACAAGCCAAATAGCCGTGCACGTATCGGTGCACATCGGTCGACCGCCCGAACGACCGACTTCTGGATCAGTAGACCGGTCGGTCGACCGCCAGAAAGCCTGGTCAGCAAATCTTTTGAGATTAAAACTTGGTTAAATAAATCCTTATAAATTCCTATAAAATCACATAAAATCTACAAAAATAAGTTCATTAGAATACTTTGATGTAAAAACATGTGTGATCAAAATCAACACACATTACAAACATTTTGAACTATTTTTTGTGATATAGAAATTTTGCCTTAAACAAAAATCCGTATTTTTCAAAACAATCTTTAATTTGAAAAATGATTTTTCCAAAACTTCTCCAAATACAATAACAATATATTTTAAACACTTGTGAAGCTTGGTGTGTATGAATATGATCCAATACACATATGAGATGAAATATCTATGTTTTTGACAATAAGCTCTATAATAAGTTTTGATAAATATAAAAACTCAAAAGACATGATATAGAAACATCAAATAAGTTTTTCTTAAACATTTTAACCAACAATGTGTATGATGAAATCCAAAACACATATAAACCATATAAACTCATTTTGATGAACTCTATTCATGAAACATAAAGACATGTACTATGAAGCTCAAAATCAAAACAATATTTTCTAAAATCAAAACTATTTTAAGAAAACACATGTAAATCTTTTGTGTGTGTATGAGCTTGAGCAATCCACAACTAATCTATCCTTTATATTTTATCTAAAAAAAATATCTTAACACTTACAACATGACTCAAGTCTTCTTGAAATTCTTCTCTTGAAAATCTTCTTCTCCTTCTTGACTTGGTCCAAACCTTGATCCAATAAGCTAGACTCCTCTTGAGTACTTGATGCGATATTGATGCGCGAGCTCTTGAATCAACACGTACTAGCTTCAAAACTTGACTTCGAATCTTTTGTTGAAGCTAAAGGCCATTTAGCAAAGTTTTGTTATGATAAGATAAATGCTATAAATTTTACTAACAAGAATGTTTGGGTTCCAAATCATGCTAACCCCCGTGGACCCAAAAGGAAATGGGTACCAAAGTTCCCACCTCTTGTATTTGATGTAGGTGTGGGCTCTCACATGACGTGAGAATTTGGTTCCTTGGTGGTGGATGCACATAGACTAAATGGACACACATTTGATGCACCGCTATCAAGGAGTTTTGGTGGGACGACCGCCATGTTTGTAGACTTAGAGGATAGTGCATTTGGTTTGGTAACTATCTCTAAACTCCATTTAGTTTACATGCTTTTGTATTTGATATTTTTTTTTGCATTTGTTAGTTTTATGTTAAAACAATCATGGTTTTGTGCTTCATGTGGTAAATACTTGTTTAGATGTAGTTTTTGTCAAAACTTGTGTATATTCGTGTACAAGTAGTGAGCAACATTTGATTCATATACGTTTGCACTTCATTGTTCATTTGTACTCACTACATGCACATGTATAGCCTAGTTTTGATAATTCCCTCATTTATACTTGTTTTGCCTATTTTTGTGCATGTTTTTACTTCATGTATATGTAAGTTTTGTTCAAAACTAATAAATATACATGTATGCCCTTTAGTCACTTACCTTCATGCAAATACTATTATAGACTCTTTTTATTTTTGGGATATGTATGCATATTGTTAGTTTTAGATAAAAACATACATATACCTAGAAGTTTGTTTTTAGATGAAAAATGAATTTTCATGATTTTCGGATGTTTGATGTTTTAAGCTTTATTGATTACTTTCATGAAAATGCTACTCACATGATTATGGTACACTCACATTTCATTTGTTTACTCATGACACTATTTTCATGAGATATTTTGAGCCTTATAGATTTCGAGTGTCAATTCTTGTGTTTTTAGCATGCTTCATGGATACATATGATTTGATTTCATGTTTTTGAAGGATCTTTAACTAGTTTTTCAAAGATTATTTTAACTAGTTATTTATTCTTCATTTGGTAGTGTTTTCAAATTTACAACTATTTTTAATTCTTATTTTGAAAACTTCTACCTTTAAAGTGCGGTTGGATGGGCGACCATGCTTTGTATGCTCTTAATTAAAAATTCATTCAAACATGTGCATGAAAGGGTGGATTAGGTATGAGTTATACATATGTTCCTCGTCATGCTTTCAATTGGTATCACAATTGATATTTTTTTTGTATACTCATATTTATGGTTTTCTATATATGTATGTTTCAAAACTTCAAAAGTATCAATTTCGATTGGTATTTACATTTTCATACATATATGATTTAATTGTGCTCATGTAATTATAGTTACTAATAATCTTGTGATATTTAGTTTCAGATATTTAATCAAGATATTAGTAGGTGATTATTAACTTCAACAAAGGTGTTTTTGGAGCTTTCACATAGTGATTCAAGAGCTTGTGCATCAAGATCACATCAAGTACTCAAGAGGAGTCTAGCTCATTGGATCATGGTTTGGACCAAGTTAAGAAGAAGAAGAAGAAGATTTTCAAGAGAAGACTTGTGTCTAGGTTTGTTTGGTTAAGATTTTATTTTTAGATAAAATATAAAGGATAGATTAGTTGGTGGATTGCTCAAGTACATATTTGTGTTTTCATAAAAGATTTTAGTTCTAGAAAAATACCGGTTTGATTTTGGACTTCAAAATATACATATATTTTAACCAAAAACCATTTTAGTGCTTATTGTCAAAAACATAGATATTCCATCATATATATGTAGTGGATCATATCCATACACACTAAGCCTTAAAAGTGTTTAAAATATCTTGTTTTTGTATTTGGAGAAGTTTTAGAAAAATCAATTTGGAAAAATACAGATTTTGTTTTAAGCCAAAATTTCTAAAAACACAAAAATAGTTCAAAATATTTGTAACATGTTTTGATTTTTACTCAAACATGTTTGTATATCAAAGTATATTACTAAACTTATTTTTGTGGTTTTTTAGAGATTTTATGGGATTTTATTGAAGCAAAAAGACCAAGTTTTAAATCCCCATAAACCTGTTTTTAGGCTTCTGCCAGTCGACGCGCACGGTCGACCAAGACAGGAGTCGATCGACCAGGCCGTCGACCGATGTGCACAAAACGGGCATGCCTTGTTTGGCTGGAGGGCCGGTCGACCGACCGAGAGTTCTGCTCTCTGGAAACAGCCCCGGTCGAACGGGCGGTCGACCAACAGAGAGGTCTGCTCTCTGTATCCAGGCCACGGTCGACCGGCCGGTCGACCGCTGGCACAACGGTCAGAAATATGACCATTGACCGGTCGACCGGCTGGTCGACCGCCAGCAGTCCAGATTGCTGATCTGGCCTGTAACGGCTAGTTTTTGAGGAGCAATAAATTGGCCCTCCCATGGACTGTTTTACATAAGATTTTAAGAGAGTTTTTGGGCTAAAGTGGTTTTTTTCCACATGTTTTAGAGCCAATATTTCCAAATTAAAAGGAGAGTTTATCAAAAGTGATTTTCTTGAGTTTTTCACCACACATTCAAATCCTTGTTTTCTCACACATACTTGAGCTTTCCATTGCTAAATCAATACTATAGGAGAGTTGTTGTGAGAGTGTTTGTAGGTGATCAAAGTATTTAGATCACCAAGTGTTCATCATTGTATTTGAGGTGGCGGACTTGCGGGTTCGCGTTGTTTCGAGTTCTTGTGGGAGCTCGGTGTAGAGGTGCGGCCTCGGCGAGTAAGTGTGCTTGCGGTGTGTTTGTTCTTGTGGGAACAAGTGAGGGGACCAGTGAGTCCAAGAGTTCTAGTGGGAACTCCTTGTAGGTGTTGCGGCACCGAGTGATCCGGTGGGATCGATTTTAGTGAAAATCCTTCATAGTGTTGAAGGCGGGGACGTAGAGCAAGGGTGCTCGAACCTCGAAACAAATCTCACGTATTTGCGATTGCTCTCTCTCTATCTCTCACTTGTGTTTATATCTTGTATGCTTATATTGCCTTTATCTTTATATGCTTGATATATCTTGTGCCTCATTGTTATATGCTTGGGATTGTTTGCTCACACTTGTATTCAACCAAGAGAGCCAAAGCGGCACCTCAACTTTATCTAGAGAATCTTGAGGAGATAGTCCAGAACCTTTCACGGGGAATTCGGCTACACTCTTAGGTTATACCTTGTGTGTTTAGCATAATAGTTTTGAGTTTTCTTAAATAGTTTTAATTCCGCATTAATTCACCATTAGATTAGCTAGTCACCTATTCACCCCCCTCTAGGTGACTTCAATAGATATTTCATCATGTATGTGTAGTGGATCATATACATACACTCTAAGCTTCAAAAGTATTTAAAATATCTTGTTTTTATATTTGAAAAAGTTTGAAAAAATCTATTTGGAAAAATACAGATTTGTTTTAAGCCAAAATTTTCATAACAAAAAAGTAGTTCAAAATATTTGTAACATGGTTTGATTTTTACTCGAACAAGTTTGTATATCAAAGTATATTCCTGAAGTTATTTTTGTAGATTTTTAGAGAATTTATGAGATTTTATTAAAGTCAAAAAGCCAAGTTTTTAATCCCCATAATTACCTGGACTGACCCTCTGTCGGTCGACCGGATGGTCGACCGGACAAGAAGTTGGTCGACCGCTCCGGTCAACCGATGTGCACAGACATGCACAGGTTGGGCAGGTCGACTGCACGGTCGACCGCCAGAGAGTTGCTACTCTCTGGAAATGGCCCGGTCGACCGGGCGGTCGACTGCTAGGCCATTGCCCTGTTGGCGGTTGACCGACCGGTCGACTGACCTTCCCAACGGTCAAAAATTCGACCGTTGGCGGTCGATCGGGTGGTCGACTGTCAGCAGTCTGAACTGCTGAGCTGGCTTCCAACGGGCAGATTTTGGAGCCTATAAAAGGGGGCTCCCATGGACTGTTTAGACAAGATTTTAAGTGGGTTTTTGAGATAGTTTTTCCTACACTTCTAAGTGTTTATCTCCACTTATTTTAGGGCCAAATACTTCCATTCAAAAAGAAATTTTATCAAGAAGTTTTCAAAAGTGATTCTTGAGTTTTTCACCACAAAATCAATCCTTGTTTTTCTCACACATACTTGAGCTTTCCATTGCTATATCCATCCTATAGGAGAGTTGTTGTGAGATTATTTTTAGGTGATCAAAGTGTTTAGATCACCAAGAGTTTCATCCATTGTATTTGAGGAGGCGGACTTGTGAGTTCGCGTTATTTCGAGTTCTTGTGGGAGCTCGGTGTAAAGGTTGCGGCCTCAGCAAGCTTGCGTGCTTGCGGTGTGTTTGTTCTTGCGGGAACAAGTGAGGGGACTAGTGAGTCTAAGAGTTCTAGTGGGAACTCCTTGTAGGTGTTACGGCACCGAGTGATCCGGTGAGATCGTTTTTAGTGAAAATCCTTCATATGGTTGAAGGCGGGGAGTAGAGCAAGGGTGCTCGAACCTCGAAACAAATCTCTCGTGTTTGTGATTGCTCTCTCTCTATCTCTCACTTGTGTTTATATCTTGCATGCTTATATTGTCTTTATCCTTTTATGCTTGATATACCTTGTGCTTAATTGTTATATACTTATGGATTGTTTGCTCACACTTGTGTTCAACCAAGAGAGCCAAAGCGGCACCTCAACTCTTATCTAGAGGAATCTTGAGGAGATAGTCCAGAGCCTTTCACGGGGAATCCGGCTACACTCTTAGGTTATACTTGGTGTGTTGTGCTTAAGAATTTTTAGTTTGCTTAAATAGTTTTAATTCCGCATTAATTCATCTTTAGATTAGCTAGTCACCTATTCACCCCCCTCTAGGTTATTTCAATTGGTATCAGAGCCAAGTGCTCTTGATTTGGGTCTAATAACCTAGAGTTAAAGATCCTCATTTATAGCTAATCACAATATTTGTACACACACATGGATTTCATGTCACCTCCCACATTTGACATTCTTAACATCCAAACTTGGAAAGTTAAGATGTCTTTGTACCTCAAAGGCCTAGGTATTCATGTTTATCTTGCTACCATCAAGGATTCATATGTTAATAATAGCAAGTATATTGAGGCTAATTCAAAAGCCATTCATGCTTTGAAGAATACCCTAAATTATGAATATTTATCTAGGGTTTCTAACATTGATTTAGCTTTTGTAGTATGGAACACTATTGTCTCCCTTGGCGAAACAAGAACAATACTATGCGGGGAGCCACTCGGATGTTGGAAGTGAGGCTTACAACGTATGCTACAAGGTCCAAGGGGATAACCCCCTTGAGGTATATACCGAATCTGAGCTAGAAGAGGATGTTGATATGTCATATGATGAACTTTCATCTTTTTGTCAACAACTTCTTGAAAAATATGAATTGCTTAAAAAGGATAACAAGAAATTAAAAAATAAATATGATTCCATTTTTAGTAGAAAAACCAATGTAGCCGCGAGCGCAGCTAAAGCATCTACCTTTGTATTTCGAAGACGAGATACATGATTGATATAAAAGCCATCAAATAAGTCGGCCAACTTAATGGCTGCATGGTGATAAGATATCAGGTCTTCATGTCGAACCTCATACTCTCCCTGACTTGGTTGATAATCAATTTGGAGTCACCATATGCTTTAAGATACCGTACCCCCCATTTGTTGAGCGAGCTGGAGGCCGATGAGCAAGGCATTGTACTCGTCTATGTTGTTGGAGCAAGGTTCTGTCAGTGAGAATGCACGAGGAAGGACGTGATTCTCAAGTGAGACAAATATCACCCCTACTCCGACGACAATCTTGACCTTTGAGCCTGTTCTTGATGCACCATCAAAGAACAATTACCATACACCATCACTTGAAGTCATGTTGGCTTCGATGACTTCATTCGGAATAGCTTCATGTAGCTTTGAAGTCTCCCGAACTGGATGAGTGCTAAGAAGTCTGCGAGGGTTTGACCCTTGATGCCCTTCGGGGGTACGAAGGTCATGTCATATTGGGACAGTAATATGGCACAATTAGCCAACTGGAGTTCAAAGAACTTAGCTTTGTCATAAGAATCCGTACAGAATTGTCTCTTAAAATGACATGAATGGTCTGCCCGACCAAGTAATGTTGTGTCTTCTGGATAGCGAAGACGAGAGCAAGGCACTCCTTTTCGACTGGGTTTGAAGCGACTTTCAGCCCCAATCAAGATTTTGCTGAGATAATAGATGGCTTGCTCGGCACCTTCATCATTCTTCTGTGCGAGCAGAGCACCTATGGAATGGTCCATGACTCTTACATAGAGTAAGAATGATTTCCTGAAATAGGAGATACCAGGACCGAAGGCTTAGTAAGGTATTCTTTGATATCCCCAAAAGCATTTTGTTAAGTGTCATCTCAGACAAAAGATACGCTCATCTTCATTAGCCGTATAAACGGTTGACAACGACCTGACAGATTTACGATGAATCTATGGATGTAGGTCAGTCTGCCTTGTAGACCTCTGAGTTCTTTGTGATTCTTTAGAGGCTGAATATCTGTTGGCTCAAAGGTCATTTGCCCTAGTTTTGATGATTAAAAAACATACAAAGTTATGTTTTCTAACAATTTCATCTAAATAAGTTTTAGGATTTTCATTGTTGCATTTTGCTTCATCAATAAGATTCACACCGTTTTGGATCCATAAAGATATTGATCCAAGAGCCTAAGCACCAAGAAGACATATACAAGGGATTCAACAAGCTCAAGGATCAAGATTACAAAGAAGTAAAGGATATAGAAGATTTCTATCTTTTTGTATTTCTAGTATAGGATTTATAGTCTTGTTAAAACCAAGGTAGTAAGTTTGATAGCTCTTGAGATTCACACACATGCACACATTCCATTCCAATCTCTAAATGTTTTTGAATAGACTTCAACATGTTTTCTAATTAGTTTTCAAAAGTAGGTTTCGGAAAAATAGTTTTTCATTTAGAAAAGAAATTTTCACAAAATATAGTTCTACTTAGTTTTGTGATGATCTCTGATCACACACTGGACCTATTATGATTCAAGAACTTTGTTTTGTATTTATGATAAAATACATTTTGTCAGAAAAGATGAACTTCAAAATGTTTTCAAAATTCTGACTTTGGCCCTGAGTCGGTCGACCAACTGGTCGACTGTTGATAGAGTTAATTTGCTCTATCGGTCGACCGAGCAGTTAACCAATGGGAGAGCTAAATTGCTCTGTCGATCGACCGGTCGACCGTTTTTTCATAAGATTTAACTTGCATTGTTGTGCACTTGGTCGACCGACCGGTCGACCGACTGAGACACACTTTGTCTCTGTTGGGTCACGGTTGATCGGGCGGTCGACTGCTAACCCTAACAGTCAGATTTTGACCGTTGGCGGTTGACTGGCCGGTCGACTAACAGTAGGATTTTCTAATGATTTCTTTCCCAATGGCTAGTTTCTATTTTGTCTTTTTCTGGGTCACATCCCAATGACCCTTTAGAAAAACACCTAGAGGGGGGTGAATAGGTGTAAGTGCTAATCTAGAAACTAAATGCGGAATCTAATGCAAATTTTGCAACACACTTAATACAACACACAAGTGTAGCCGAATTCCCCGTGAAGGGCTCTGGACTAACTCCTCTTGATTCCCCTAGATATGGGTTGAGGTGCTATGTGAAGCTCTTGTGATTAAGTATAAGTGAGGCACACACAAACAACCAAGTATATAAGAGATATAGAAATATGAAATATGCAAGGTACAAATGCAAGCAAGCAATATGAATGTACTGATTGAAGATGCTTTGCTACAATAAAAGAGAATAAGAGTTAGAGAGAAAATGGATCAAACGCAAAGGCAAAGATATGTTTCGATGTTCGAGCACCTAGCTCTACATCCTCGCCTTCACCACTGTGAAGGATTTCTAATCCACTATAGGAGTACCAAACTCCTCTCTCAACCTTACAATGCCACCGAGGCAATACAACCACAATCCACCTCTACCGAAGAGGGATAAGGCCCGTAGCCAACAACCAAACTCCACCTCTCACTAGAGGGAGCAAACACAACCAACTCCACCTCTCACTAGAGGGAGCAAACCACAATCCTCAACCTCTACCAAAGAGGGAGCAACACAACAATGAAAAGGGTTTACAACAAGTGATCCTAAAAGATCACAAACTCTATCTCTTTTCCCACAAACAAAATGATCCTATAGAATAGGATAGATGATAAGCTCAAGTGTGGAAAAACTAGGTGTTTGGAAATCAAAAACTCAAAGAAATAATCTTGGGAAAACTCTTGTAGATAATAGAAATGAAGAACAAACACAAAATCTCCCAAAATACTCTTTTCTTTGATTTTTCCAAAAACCTAAAACAAATAAGAAAACTTTTTGGCACAAAACTCTTTTGAAAACTCTTTTAAAACAATAGAGAAAGTCTAGAAATTTTGGCTCTCAAAATCTTGGTGAAAACCTCAAAGCAATGGGGTATTTATAGCCCTAAAAGAAAACTAGCCGTTAGGCTGATCTGTCAGTCTGACAGACATGCGGTCGACCGGTCGGTCGACCGCCAACGGTCAAAAATCCGACCGTTGGAGCCCTCGGTCGATCGCTCGGTCGGCAAAAAAATACAGAGAGCTCTGCTCTCTGGGACGGTCGACCGACCGGTCGACCGTGCCATGTGCCAGCCAGACGTGCACAAGGCTGTGCACGTCGGTCGACCGCTCGGTCGGCCGGCTACTGGTTCGGTCGACCGTGCGGGCGACCGACCTAGCCTGTTAGGCACAGAACAGGGTCTGAAACAGGGTAAAAACATATTTTGAAAATACTTTTATCTCCTTTGAAAATTCCATAAAACTTGTTTTAACATATTGCATTGATATATAAACATGTGATAAACATTACAACTCAAATATCAAGCATATGAAACCATTTTTTTATTTTAACATTTTTACCAAAAACCAAAACTTGTATTTTATCAAACTTGGATTTTTCAATACATGAATAGTAGGAATGTCAAAATAAGTTTGTCTAGGAAGTTAAAAGCATGTATGTATATTTAGAACATATCTAATATACATAAACACTATTTAAACTTGTTTTGATCAAAACTATTCATGAAAACCAAAACTAAAACATAAAACATGTGAGTGTTGTACACTTGAGCATATCAACTATTCTAAACTTTACAAAAGGATCTAAACACAAACTAGGATACCTAAGTCTTCTTGACGATCTTCCATCTTCAAGCCGACTTGCTCCCAAACCGTGATCCACCAAGTGCAAAGGAATGATCTTTATGCTTGGGCACCGGAATCACCATGAAAAGCTTCTAAACTCCTTGTTGAAGCTAATCACCAACTAATATCTTGCTAAAAGATCTAAAACTTAAAATCACAAGATTATTAGTAAACATAACTACATGAGTTAATCATCATCAAAACTAGAGTGGAAGGCCTCTGGGCCAACAATCTCCCCCCTTTTTGATGATGACAAAACTCATGGAGTTATATATGCATGGATTAAAGTTAAGCTTCAAAGAGGCTCCCCTTAAATCATGCATAAACAAATAAACATAAATATTCCATGAATATGAATCATGAAACATGCATAGATATGCAAAAACATTAAAAGGTTCTAGATTCCAATGAAATTATCAAGACATGCTCTAGATACCAATTAAACTTAATATAATTAAACTTAATATATGCAAAAACATAAGTATGCATATAAAACTTATATAACCATATAAAACTTATATAACTCAAAATCTTTCTCCCCCTTTTTGTCAATCATCAATAAAGGGGTAAAAGCATAAGCAAAACAATA
This sequence comes from Agave tequilana, assembly GCA_038442645.1. Classification (NCBI taxonomy): domain Eukaryota; kingdom Viridiplantae; phylum Streptophyta; class Magnoliopsida; order Asparagales; family Asparagaceae; genus Agave; species Agave tequilana. Next base: position 27,495 of record JAVJIF010012978.1, on the reverse strand, counting down.
AATTTTTCTCCCCCTTTTTGTTCGAAACAAAGAACCAACAAAGGGTCAAAAACAATAAAAATAATGTTCTCCCCTTTTTTTTCTAAAACAAAAAGAATATCAATAAGGGGTTACAATCAATCAAGATATCAATTTAAATATATGTCAAAGATAACATCTTGATACCAATTGAAAGTGAACATGAAAACAATCAATAAATGGTATATGCGATATACATTCATGAAAAGGAAGACGGTAAAGTAACTTTCCTACATATATACATTTCATGAAAGAGGGATGACAAGCCCTAATTCACATAACGTAAAATATGTAATGCATAAGAAGAGATGTGAAGCTCCCCCTATACACGTGTACCACATAAAGAAAAGTTGTCAAGCTCCTCAATACAAGATACACTCATCATGAATCTATATGTAGAAGAGATGTTAAGCTCTCCTTGCATATAGGCAATATAAATCAAAATTTTTTGAGTATTTTCTTTAAACCAAAATTTTGAGATACCAATTGAAATTAAACATAAATCTTGAATTCCTAAACATAAATCTTGATACCAATTGAAATTATTATTCTTTTAAAAAACAAATGATACCAAATAGAAATTCAATATTCATTCATAAAGTTTGGGAGTGAAAATCAAATACCAATTGAGATATGAAAATCGAAATTTTCTCCCCCTTTATGAAATACAAACTAAACACATGCATAAGCTAGTTGAAGAAAACCAATTGAAAATTAAGTCAATTGAAACAAAGTTAAAGCTCAAGCTTAGCATAATCAATATATATATATATATATATATATATATATATATATATATATATATATATATATATATATATATATATATATATATATATATGTATGAAAAATTAATACCAATTGAAATTGATATTCTTTGAAATGAAAAGCATACATACATACACATATATGAGTATACAAGAAATGTCAATATTGATACCAATTGAAAGAATTCAATGATACCAATTGAAACAATAATAATATCAAATGTATATCTCATATCAAAACGAAGAATACGAACTAGTTAAAATGAAAAGTTTTGTAAACTAGTACGAAATCCTTCAAGCAAGGAATAAAAATAAATAATTTTTCATAAAATATGAAATTCACATGATAAATAGCACTCTAAATTCGATTAAGCATAAATATGACTCATAAAAATAATACATGAGCAAACAATAAATGTGAGTGTACAAATAAAATGTGAGTATCACGATCATGAAAAAATATTCCATTAAGCTCAATTAAATTCCTTTAAACATGAAAGTCATTAAAACTATTTAATCTTCAAGGCATATGTATATCCTATACAAACTATAGTTATATATACATATCCAATCATAACAAGTCCACAAAGATATATGCATGAAGGCACATGGCTCCAAGGATATACATGTATAGTCAATAGTTAGGATAAGATGGACATATACATGAAGTTAAACATAAACACATGAAAACATGAAAGACTAAATCTTTATTAAACCAATTTCATTTCAAGGTATATGTATGATTTGTCAACACAAGAAGTATACATATCCCTAAACACGATTGAGTCCATATATATAGATTTGCATGAAAGGCAAATGACTCAAGGGGCATACATGTATATCTTAAAGTTTGACAAACTAAACATATACATGAAATGAAAAACTCATAAACATAAACAAATTTAAGAATAGGAATACAAGTTTAGAATGTATGAATCATCAAAACTAGACTATACTAACACATCTAATGGGAACAAATAAGCATTCAAGCCCAAACATATATAGATTTATTTGTGACCCACTATATGCACAAGTATATATCCTAGTTTTAATGAAAACTAACATCTAAACATGTAATCAAATCATGAAGCATAAAAACAAAATATAAATCATAAGAATAGGTATATACTTGTATCAAAAACATGATTATTATGACAATCCACATGTTATTAAACCTATGATAAACATGATAGCTAAACAAATAGTGAGAACACAAAATAATAGTCCATATTAAACATGGGTGTCTCAAAAATGCTATACATGCATATCAAGGATCTAATAAACATGGCATTTTCATGATAATCTACAAACAACAAAACATGCTAATAATGAACAAAATGAAATGCATGTAAACAATAATTAGGAGTTAGGAATCGTTACCAAAACTTAGAAGGCAACTCTCCTTGACTCCAAAACATGGTGGTCCTCTCCACCAAACATCCCTTGATAGTGATGCATCCAAAAAGTTTCCTTTAAGCACGGAACGCATCCACTCCAAGGTACGGCTACTCTCACGTCATGTGAGAGCCCACACCTACATCATAAACAAGAGGGGTGGTCTTTGGTACCCATATCTTATTGGGTCCATGGGGGTTAGTACCTTCTCTAACCCAAACAAACTTACTTGCTAAATTAGAAACATGTATTCTATCATAGCAAAATTTAGCAAGGTGGCCCTTACGTCCACAATATGTACATGTGTACACATGAGCATACATAGTATGATGGTGTCCGTGAGGAGCATGTGTATGCCGTGTATGGTGTGCATGCATAATAGAGGGAACTTGTTTCTTTCGAACCAAGGATTCCAAGCGTGTATGGTTCATGGCACATTGGCTCATAGTGGAGCCCAAACAATCCATTCTCTTCTTAATTAAATTTATATCATTTTCAATCAAAGAAGAAGTGAAACATGCAATAGGTGAAGTGTGTGATACTACCCTAGCATGGCAAATATGTGCATCAATCTTATTTTGCAAAACTTCATTTTCTCTAAACAAACATTTAAATCATTTGAAATAGAAATTATTTTATTTTTCAAAGCAACATTCTCCTTTAAAACAAAATCAACCTTTGAAGACAAGTTTTCATTTTTCTTTAAATAACATGGCAATCATTTTTAGATTTTATAAACTCATTTTCTTTTAGAGCAAGGTCTAGTTGAGATTTCAATGAATCCCTATCATTAGAAATCTCCTCCTTCTCTTGTAAAATATTTTTAAGTCTAGAAATTAAATTTTTATTATCGTTGTTAAGGCCTAGACTTTTCTTTTTCAAAATCTTATATTTTTCAATTAATTTTTCACACACAATAGACAGTTCTTCATTTAAAGCATGGGCATCAATATGATCATCACATGAAGAACTAGAATCAAAACTATCTAGTTGAGTTTTCGATTGTACCTCAAGGGAGTCATTCCCTTGGACCATGGAGCAATATGAGTCGGATTCTCCACTAGACTCCTCCGTTTGAACTGGCAATTGAAACTTAGAGGTGGTGGTGGTTGTCAACAAATTCCACACTGCAAAGGCGGAATCAATGTTAGAAACACACATAAGATAATGTTTAGGTAATGTGCTTCTAATAACCTCAAGGGCTTGTGCATTGGCCCCTATATGATTGCTATTACCAAGATAACATTTCTTGGTAGCCGCAAGAAAGACATGCAAACCTAGGGTCTTTAAATACATGGACATCCTATATTTTCATATGTCAATGTTGGAGACATCGAACATGGGAGGTGCAAAGCAATCCATGGGTATAAACTATATGAGTGTGCAAACAAACAAATGCAAATAAGATTAGCAAACAAAGGATCTCACTCCTAGGATGTTAAGCCTAATATCAGGAGGCGTAGGCTCTGATACCAATTGAAAAACACCTAGAGGGAGGGTGAATAGGTGTAAGTGCTAATCTAGAAAGTAAATGCGGAATCTAATGCAAATTTTGCAACACACTTAATACAACACACAAGTGTAGCCGAATTCCCCGTGAAGGGCTCTGGACTAACTCCTCTTGATTCCCCTAGATATGGGTTGAGATGCTATGTGAAGCTCTTGTGGTTAAGTATAAGTGAGGCACACACAAACAACCAAGCATATAAGAGATATAACAATATGAAATATGCAAGGTACAAATGCAAGCAAGCAATATGAATGTACTGATTGAAGATGCTTTGCTAAAATAAAAGAGAGTAAGAGTTAGAGAGAAAATGGATCAAACGCAAAGGCAAAGATATGTTTCGAAGTTCGAGCACCTAGCTCTACATCCCCGCCTTCACCACCGTGAAGGATTTCTAATCCACTATAGGAGTACCGAACTCCCTCTCAACCTTACAATGCCCACCGAGGCAATACAACCACAATCCACCTCTACCGAAGAGGGATAAGGCCCGTAGCTAACAACCAAACTCCACCTCTCACTAGAGGGAGCAAACACAACCAACTCCACCTCTCACTAGAGGGAGCAAACCACAATCCTCAACCTCTACCAAAGAGGGAGCAACCCAACAATGAAAAGGGTTTACAACAAGTGATCCTAAAAGATCACAAACTCTATCTCTTTCCCACAAACAAAATGATCCTATAGAATAGGATAGATGATAAGCTCAAGTGTGGAAAAACTAGGTGTTTGGAAATCAAAAACTCAAAGAAATAATCTTGGAAAAACTCTTGTAGATAATAGAAATGAAGAACAAACACAAATCTCTCAAAATACTCTTTTCTTTGATTTTTTCAAAAACCTAAAACAAATAAGATAAACTCTTTTTGGCACAAAACTCTTTTGAAAACTCTTTTAAAACAATAGAGAAAGTCTGAAAATTTTGGCTCTCAAAATCTTGGTGAAAACCTCAAAGCAATGCAATGGGTATTTATAGCCCCAAAAGAAAACTAGCCATTAGGCTGATCTGTCAGTCTGACAGACCTGCGGTCGACCGGTCGGTCGACCGCCAACGGTTAAAAATCCGACCGTTGGAGCCCTCGGTCGACCGCTCGGTCGGCCGAAAAATACAGAGAGGTCTGCTCTCTGGGACGGTCGACCGTGCCATGTGCCAGCCAGACGTGCACAAGGCTGTGCACGTCGGTCGACCGCTCGGTCGGCCGGCTATTGGTTCGGTCGACCGTGTGGGCGACCGACCTAGCCTGTCAGGCACAGAACAGGGTCTGAAACAGGGTAAAAACATATTTTGAAAATACTTTTATCTCCTTTGAAAATTTCATAAAACTTGTTTTAACATATTGCATTGATATATAAACATGTGATAAACATTACAACTCAAATATCAAGCATATGAAACCATTTTTGTATTTTAACATTTTTAGCAAAAACCAAAACTTGTATTTTATCAAACTTGGATTTTTCAATACATGAATAGTAGGAATGTCAAAATAAGTTTGTCTAGGAAGTTAAAAGCATGTATGTATATTTAGAACATATCTAATATACATAAACACTATTTAAACTTGTTTTGATCAAACTATTCATGAAAACCAAAACTAAAACATAAAACATGTGAGTGTTGTACACTTGAGCATATCAACTATTCTAAACTTTACAAAAGGATCTAAACACAAACTAGGATACCTAAGTCTTCTTGACGATCTTCCATCTTCAAGTCGACTTGCTCCCAAACCGTGATCCACCAAGTGCAAAGGAATGATCTTTATGCTTGGGCACCGGAATCACCATGAAAAGCTTCTAAACTCCTTGTTGAAGCTAATCACCAACTAATATCTTGCTAAAAGATCTGAAACTTAAAATCACAAGATTATTAGTAAACATAACTACATGAGTTAATCATCATCAAAACTAGAGTGGAAGGCCTCTGAGCCAACACCTTTTGGGTTTTCTCTAATTGTTTCATCCCTATAAATAGAGGGAATTTAGAAAAACCCTATAAGAAGTTTAGAAAGATTTTACATAACCCTTGAGCAAGTTTTTGTGATCAAAATCCCTTTTTCTTAAAAGATTTTTATATTGAGCTTAAAAATCCACATCCTCGTTTTTGCTTGAGCTTTCCTTCATATCTTCACAACTTTTTCTCACCACACAATCTCAAAGAGTTTCAACTACTCCAACTTGGTTATAGGATTGTGCTTGTGAGCTTTTGTGATCAAGAAGATCACCGCTTTCCTGTATTTGTGAAGTTGTAGAGGTTGCGGCCTCGAGTGAGCTAGAGAGCTTGATTGTAGGTGTTGCGGCACCAAGAGAGGAACTTGCGGGTTCATTCAGTTCTTGCGGGAACTTATAAGGGTTGGCGATCTCGCGTGATCAATTTAGTGGAAATCCTTCATTACAGTGAAGGCAGGGACATAGAGCGGTGGTTCGAACCTCGAAACACATCCTTGCATTTGCGATTGCTTTCTTTATCTCTTAACTTAACTCTCTCTTTATTCTTGTATGCTACTATTGTTTACTTTGTTGCAAGTATCTCTTGTGTTGTTATTGCTTATTGCTTTTTAACAAGTAATTATTTTTATTCCGCATTATTTGCCATAAACTTATAGTCATCACCTATTCACCCCCCCTTAGGTGATTTACATTTGGTATCAAAGCCTAACCTAGTTTTTGGTTTAACCACCTTAGGGAGATCCTTCATTTGGCTATGTATATTTGTTGCATTTGCTACTTGTTTTTGCACTCTTGCTTGTTTTCATGGCATCACACGATTTTTCTAGCATCAAGTCCCCACCCAAATTTAATGGGTTGAACTTCCCATTTGGAAGACCAAGATGACTCTATTTCTTAAGTTCCTAGGAGTTATAGTAGCCAAGGCTATCACCAAAGAATTTGTTGAATCTCACGGTGATGAGACTACATGGTCTGAAGCAACCGCCAAGGACTATGAGGCCAATGCCAAAGCACATTATGTACGAACACAATCATTGGATGATGATGATCTTTCTCGTGTAATTAATTACAAATCTGCTTATGACATTTGGAATGATTTAAATATTACACATGAGGGTACATCCCAAGTGAAGAGATCTAAGATTGATCTTTACGTTCTCAATATGAAAATTTTTACATGCTTGAAAATAAAAGTATTGATGAGATGCTCTCTCAGTTTACCAAGATTACTAATAGGTTATCTTCTTTAGGTGACTCTATTGACAATGACCAAAAGATAAGGAAGGTCATTAGAGCTCTCCCCAAATATTATAAAGTGAAGGCTACAACTTTGAAGGAGCTCAATGATAGGGAAGAAAATGACTTCTCCGGATTTATCAGAAATCTCAAGACTCATGAGATGGAGATGAAGGTACGAGAAGAAAGGAAGCCTCCAAAGAAGAAATCTATAACTTTCAAGGCTACTCCCTCATCCATTGAAGAAGAAGAATCATCGAAAGACAGTGATGAAGACTTCGCTATGCTCATTAGAAGAGTGGGCAAGATGTTTTATAAGAAGGGGAGATAAAGCAACTTCCGAAGAGGAAACACAAGGAAGATTTGAGAAGAAGAAGGAGAAGATGGGTCCTTGCTATCATTGCAAGAAGACGGGCCATCTTATTGCGGATTACCCTTCTCTACAAGCTACTACCTCTAAGAAAGTGCACAAGAAGAAAAGGCTATGGTAGCCACTTAGGGCGATTCGAAAACATAATCCGAAGAAGAAATTGACACCGCACACGTTTGCTTCATGGAAAATGGAGAGGAGACATCTTAGGTAAATCTTGAAACCTCTCTTGATGAAGATAATTTAACTATGGATGAGCTTGCTTGATTTTTTGAAGAATTACAAGAACGTTATGAGATTTCAATTGCACAAAATAAGAAATTGAAAAAGAAAAATGATATTTTAAAGAATAAATTAGATATTGCTTTTAAAGAAAAAATGATTTATCTATTTGTTTTGAAAAGACTAAAAAGTATTTTAATGACCACAAAATTATTTGCAAAGGCAAAAGCCCTAACATTGATTTTGATAGAAAATAATTTTTGAATATTCAAAAACGGATTGATGTTTTAGATTCTACTTTGAAGAAATGTGTTTTTGATATGAACAAAATTAGCTTAATGTTTCCAAAAGGCAAAACCCAAAGGAAACATGCATCCACTCATAAACAACATACTTCATAAGTACAACATGCTTCACATACACATCAACATAATCATGCATTTATTTATGCTAAAGTGTACAGTTGTACATATTGCGGCCGCAAAGGCCATTTAGCTAGATTTTGTTATGTAAAGTTAAATATGTTGAATAAAAATATTTGGGTTCGAGAAAATACTAATCCTATAGAACCCAAAAAGATTGGGTATCAAAGAACACATCAAATTTGATTGATGTAGGTGTGTCCTCCTCCAAAACAATGGGGGAGATGGTGCCTCGGTGGTGGATGCATTGGAGCGCAAAGGATCAGCCAATTTAATGCATCGCTATCAGGGGTATAGGTGCGAGAATACCACCTTTTTGGAGATTACCCACGGTTCGATAATTTCTTCACTTGAAAATTTATTTTTTTTTGCTAGAGCTCTACATTCTACATGCATATGAATAGCTAGTTTTTCATATGTGATAACATGATTTGTTTTAGAATTGATAACATGTTCATGTTTAGCTAGATCTTTGACTATTCTATTTTATTCACTCTACTAGCTCATTGCTTGCTCATGCTCATAATATATATATCCATGTTTATTTTTCTTTCCCATATGATATATATATATATATATATATATATATATATTATATATATATATATATATATATATATATATATATATATAATATATATATATATATATATATATATATGTATGTATGTATGTATGTATGTATGTATGTATGTATGTATGTGTACACAGCTTATTTTCTTGATCAAATACATGTACATTTTTTTTGTGTATCTATCTTGTATTTGTGTATTTTTATTTAAATTATTTTTAAGCAATAAATCAAGATAGCAATTACGCGCCTCAACTCATATCTAGAGAATGACGAGGAGAAGTTCAGAACCCGTCAAGGGTATTCGGCTTCAAAATCTTGTATATTAATTGCTTAAAATATGAATTAAATAATGAAGAATATATTTTTATATATACAAAATTTATTTGATATCATATTTATTCTTGTACCTTGCTTATATAATATTTGGACTTCTAATTTTACCTATAAAAAGTTTTTGGTTGATTTGATTTCAAATCCTATTTTAAATTAGTCAAAATTTCAATTCTTGGAGTGCTCCGGTCGACCGACCGGTCGACCGTAGTTGCCAGTCAATTTTTATTAAGGCCGGTCGACCGAGCAGTCGACCGAGATAGCCTGTTTTAGTTTTACAGTGCCCATAGCCTTAGGCCGATCGACCGAGCGGTCGACCGACTATAAATGTTTTTGGTCTCGGGAGGGCCACGGTAGACCGAGCAGTCGACCGACTGTAAACAGTTTTGGTCTCGGGTGGACCATGGTCGACCGATCGATCGACCGACTGTAAGCATGCTTGGTCTCGGGAGGACCTCGTTCGACCGAATGTCGGGCCTGGGCATTTTTCTGTTTTAAAAACCCTAGATCCCCTTTATTTTCCCATTCTATCTTCTTCCACCGACCACTCTCCCCTCTATTCCCCTTCCTCTCTCTCTCTCAAATCCTGTTTATTCCTCCATCCAACCTTAAAACTCTCGGATCTTACTTCTATACTCCGGAATCTTCAATTTCAAGGTGGAATTTTCAAAAATTTCAGGTAACCCTAGTTCTTTCTCAACATTTCTTGTTTTAATTTTTTCTTCAATTTCTTTCTAATTTGTGCCTAGATACGATCTCTATCATCTTTCTTCATCATGTCTAAACGTCCTAGATCTGAAAAGGCTAAACAACTCGAATCATCCATGAATTTGTTTGTTTCTAAAATTCTCAACAAAAATTTTCTATTATTCATCACAAAAACTTGATTTTGGGTCGTACTGTTGTTCTTGCTGATTTTGATCATCTTAATTTAGCCCAAATTTTGAGTACTAGCTCTCTCGAATATCTTGTTACCATAAAAGAACCTGTTTATCCAGTCTAGTTCCATATTTCTACTCTAATTTATCTTTACATGCTAATTACATTCGATCTAGAGTCATGGGCATTGATATTAAAATCTCACTCAAAAAATTTGCCCGTCTACTTCATCTCTCCTGTGAGGGTGTAGATATACACAATGTTGATCTTCATGATTTTGCTTATCCGAACGGTGAGACTACTCTCACCGCTTCTCAATTGCTTCACGGCGATGAGAACCCGGCTCTAGTGAGGAATGAAGAGGTAAAGTATTACATTCTCGTCCTTGCTAAAATTGTGTTCTATAAACTCCTGCCAAAATCAGGAGAGTATAGCAATGCCCAGGTGTCCGCTCCTCTTCTGATTTATTACCTTCTGAAAGGCATTAGAGTTAATAAACGCAAACTCATCGTCGATTTCATGCTCTCTGAACATTTGTTGATCCCAAATAGGAATCTTCCTTTTGGGATGCTTATCACTCGTCTTCTTAAACTCCTAAAATTTGATCTCTCGAGTGAAAAAGCTGTGGCACCCTATGTTAACATCAATAGAACACTTCTTAAGAGGATGTATGTAGGAGAGCGTGCTCCTATTCCACCCCCTCCGGTTGTTCCACAATCTGCATCCGGATCCTCCTCCGCTTCTGCAGATCCTTTTTCTGCTTTCTCTGCTCAGCTTCAAGATCTTTCTCTCAATATCAACACTCAATTTAAGAAGATGGTGACATGTCAGGACAAGTTTCGACAGGAATATCTGAATGACATGGCGCAGTCTGTTCCTCCATCTGATATCTTCAGATTTGTGTTCATGAGAGCTTTGGTAGGCATGCGTGGCCTGCTCCACTTCCATGCAGTTACGCTCAGCCTCTTCTTCCTTCGGGTCCTCTTTTTGATCCATGGGTACCTCCTTCGGCTTCATCTAGAGCACCGGCCCCTCCAAAAGATCTAGATTTCCAGGCCGAAGAAGAAGAAGACTGAGCTTCTTTCTAATGCTGACAAAAAGAGGGAGAGTGATGGAGAGTGATGGAGTTATCTAGGATTTTTTTTATGTTTTATGTTTTAATTTAGAACTCTATGTATTTGGTACTCTTTTATGTACATGTAGTACTTTGATATTTTGTTTATGACATGTACTTTATTTTGGATATGGCATGGATATATGTTTCGGATTATGATATATATGATATCTTATGTTATAGGTTTTGATTTCCACATCTTTTCTCTTTGTGTGGTTGTGATATGTGGTTTGTTTAGTTTTATTATGTGTACCATATTTGCATGCCAACCCCACTTATTTGGAGGATAGGGGAATTGGAGGTTGGAGGAAACCATTTATGCATACTATTTGTATTTCTATATTATTGTATGTATAAATAAGATGCATAGTGCTTACATTAGAACATCATATAGATATGTGATTAGAAATTGAAAGGGCATAGTGTGAAGTATAGCACAAGTATTATGTAAAAGAGAAAGGTTTAGAATCAACCTCGGTGCTTGTTTACTCCACAATGTATGTAAGATGTTCAAATGTATTTGATGTACCCTTTCTTATCTCCGCTGATCTCAGGGAGAGCTAGCGATAGAAGCTTTCACGATACTAGTGAGAGAGAGGAAACGAGAATTCTTCTATGTTTCAAAAGAATAAAGAATAAAAAGAAAAACAAATCAAAGAATTTGTGGCTATGTTCATGGTGGAAATCGGGAGAAATCAAGATTGAGATGGATTTGAACTAACAACTAAAAAGAAAGTAAAATCAAGAAAACTTTGAATGAAATAAATCCATGACTAGCTAACCTTAACTACCTTGCTAAAGACTTACTAAACTCCGTGATAGTGATGCGTGCCTCATGTTGATTCATCGGCATGTATTTGTCTTGCTTGTGGTCTAATTACTTTCCCACTTGGATGATGGGGATTCATTCTTGGACTTGTCTTGTAGCCTCCATAGATGGTCATCGGCCTACAAATGGACTTTCACTAATGGAATCAAAAGAGCTACACTCAAGTGATGCAAATGAAAAAACATACAACATTCACTAATGGAAGTAGTGAAGTTATACATCAAATAGCATATTGGTGCTTCCATCTCCATGTTCCATCAAGGCACTAGTTCGAAGACTAGGCTCCAAGTGAGGCACACATGAATCATATGGAGAATTACAACAAAATCTTGCCAAGAAATGAAAAGAAACCCATCGGAGAAGAGAAGATCATACAAATTGCAAGATGAAGTAAAGCAATCACACATGAGCTAGAAGTTAGCAAGGTAGTAGTTAGCTAGTTCATGGAGAAGGAATTAGCTACTACAAGCCATTACAAAAGAAAACAAAGCATGAATAAATTGCTAGAAATTAACAAAGCAAGTAAAGTGAAAGAAAACAAACTAGAATCAAGCTCAAGTAGAGGATGGAGAATGGATCAATCCTTGTTGCTTCAAGTGTCACTCTTGATTACACAAGCTCTCTCTCTCACAATCACTCTCTTTACAATGAAATCTAGGGAGGAAGAAGATCATAGAGAGCTAAAAACCCTAAACAAAAACTATCAAAATACAAAACTATGAACTAAACTCTCTCTCTTCTCTGATCAGTCTCAGCTCGCAGGTCTTCATGGGGTATTTATAGGAGAACTGAGAAGCTTCTGGAGATAAGGTGGTTGCCACAAAATCCGGGGCTCAACGGCCATGATCTTGCCGCGGATTGCCGCGGGATTGCGGCCAGATCTGGGCCGTTGGTCCAGATCTTTCTGGTACAGTTCAGTTGAGAGTTGGTTAGCCACGTGGACTACTTGGATTCTCTGTTTGTTGCGCGAATCTCTCTGGATCTGGGTTTAGATTTGGCTTTATCCTTAAGCTTGGATTAATCACTTAATAGTGGTAATTAAGTGATTATTTGAAAATCTCTCTCTTAAATGTGTACCTGCAAATATGTAGAGAAGAGGATTAAAATTCATATATTATTTGTAATATGCATGGGGATTATGATGTAAAATATGCAATATTGGATACCAATCAATATGCTTTAGATGTTACATTTTTGCTTAAGTGATATATTTGGTATATGCATGTGTTTAGGAGAACTTCGCGCTTGAAGTCTCCTTCCTATTTATTTATAATAACTCCATTTGTTTTGTCATCATCAAAAATGGGGAGATTGTTGGCTCAAAGGCCATTTGCCCTAGTTTTGATGATAACAAAACATATGAAGTTATGTTTTCTAACAATTTCATTTAAATAAGTTTTAGGATTTTCATTATTGCATTTGGCTTCATCAATAAGACTCAAACCGTTTTGGAGCCATAAAAATGTTGATCCAAGAGCCTAAGCACCAAGAAGACATATACAAGGAATTCACCAAGCTCAAGGATGAAGATTGCAAAGAAGTAAAGGCTATAGAAGATTTTCTCTCTTTCTGTACTCCTAGTATAAGATTTACAGTCTTATTAAAATCAAGGTAGTAAGTTTGATAGCTCTTAAGATTCACACACACGCACACATTCCATTCCAATCTCTAAACGTTTTTGAATATACTTCAACATGTTTTTCTAGTTAGTTTTCAAAAATAGGTTTCAGAAAAATCATTTTTCATTTAAGAAAGAAATTTCACAAAATATAGTTCTACTTAGTTTTGTGATGATCTCTGATCACACACTGGACTTATTAAGATTCAAGAACTCTATTTTTTATTTATAATTAAAATACATCTTATCAGAAAAGATGGACTTCAAAATGTGTTCAAAATTCTGACTTTGGCCCTGAGTCGGTCGACCGACCGGTCGACCGTTGGCAGAGTTAATTTGCTCTGTCGGTCGATCGACAGGTCAACCGATGGAAGAGCTAAATTGCTCTGTCGGTCGACCGACCGATTGACCATTTTTGCACATGATTAACTTGCATTGGTGTGCACTTCGGTCGACCGACTGAGACACACTTTGTCTCTATTGGGTCAGGGTCGACCGGGTGGTCGACCGCTAACCACAACGGTCAGATTTTTGATCGTTGGTGGTCGACCAGCCTGTGGACCGATAGTAGAATTTTCTTATGATTTCTTTCCCGACGGCTTGTTTCTATTTTGTCTTTTTCTGGGTCACATCCCAATGGCTCTTTTGAGTATTCTCTAATTGTTTTCATCCCCTATAAATAGAGGGGCCGTCGAAAAACCCCATAAGAAGTTTAGAAAGATTTTATAACACCCTAGAGCAAGTTTTTGTGATCAAAATCCTTTTTTCTCAAAAGATTTTCATATTGAGCTTAAAAGTCCACATTCTTGTTTTTGTTGAGCTTTCCCTCATATCTTCACAACTTTTCTCACCACACAATCTCAAATAGCTTCAACTACTTTAACTTCATTATAGGATTGTGTTTTTAAGCTTTTGTGATCAGAAGAAGATCACCACTTTTATGTATTTGTGAAGTTGTAGAGGTTGCAGCCTCGAGTGAGCTAGAGAGCTCGATTATAGGTGTTGCGGCACCAAGAGAGGAACTTGCGATCCGTTGAGTTCTTGCGGGAACTTGTAAGGGGTGGCGATCTTGTTGGATCGATTTAGTGGAAATTCTTCATTGCGACGAAGGCGGGGACGTAGAATGGTGGCTCAAACCTCGAAACACATTCTTGCGTTTGCGATTGCTTTCTCTTTATCTCTTAACTCAACTCTCTCTTAATTCTTGCATGCTACTATTGTTTACTTTATTGTAAGTATCTCTTGTTTTGTTATTGCTTATTGCTTTTTAGCTAGTAATTATTTTTATTCCGCATTATTTGCCATAAACCTATAGCCATCACCTATTTGCCCCCCCTCTAGGTGATTCACAATATCTTGGATGGCTTTCATCTCGTCGGGGTTAAGATGAATTCCTTTGGATGTGACAATGAATCCAAGAAACTTGCCACTTGAAACTCATAAGAAAGACTTTGTCGGGTTCATCTTCAACTAGTGAGCCCGCATGAGATTGAACATCGTACTCAGGTCATTGATATGGTTGTTCTTGTTATAACTTTTGATTACAGTGTCTTTGACATGGCACTCCATTGTATTTCGTAGGTAATCACAGAATATTATGCTCGTTGCATGTTGTTAGATTACACCTACGTTCTTTAAGCCGAACGGCATTACCATATAGCAAAAACACACCCAAGGGTGTTCGGAAATGACGTATGCTTTTCATCATCGGGTACATCTTGATTTGATTGTACCCTGAAAAGCCATCCATAAAAGATATCCTTTCGAAATCACATATGTTTTCAATCATGACATCAGTGATGGGTAACAAAAATTCATCTTTAGGACATGTTATATTAAGATCACGAAAGTCGATACAGACTCAGATCTTTCCATTCTTTTTAAGGACGGGCAAAATGTTAGCGACCCAGTTTGGGTGTTGTTCCTCTCGAATGATGCCACATTCGATGAGGTTTTGAACTTCAGCTTCAATTGTCTCCATGATGTCAGGTCGGAACTATCGTTGCTATTGTTTAACCGATTTAGCATCATGTTTCATGTTGAGATGATGCATGGCCACCTGAGGATCGAGACCAGGCATGTATTCAAAGATCCAAACAAATACGTCTATATATTCTTTTATAAGAGATATAAGGTCTTGTTTCTCCGTCGGTGATAAACTTTTGCTTATAGAGATGAGCTTCGGGTGCGTTTGATCACCCACATCGATTTGGATTACTTTATCTTCCGTAGGAGGATCGCATTGCTCAAAAACTCTTCTCCCATTGAAGATCAAGTTGTTGAGCCCATGGATCAGTATCGAATGGCTCAATGTCCTCTTCTCGTTCCACCTGACTGGTTGATGTCATGTTGGCGAAGAGTTTCTTGAAGGCAACCCTACACATATGTCAGATTCCCAATCTGATGAGTTCGAGGAGTGGTCGAGACTTTTCAGATTCCGAATCAGATTCAATGGGTGGGGTAACGTACCCCTAACCCCTTGTGAGTCTGATCGTAGTAGTTAGCAGGCTTTCCTTCTGTACGAAAGGTTGTAAAGGGATGTGTCGTCCCTTTACAAAATTCAAGCCTTCACCACAGTGTAAGTCATATCCCATTTCTTTCATCATACGGTGCGCTAACCGTGCACAGTGAAAATTGTGGGGGCTCCTAGTCTTCATCTGAA
The DNA here is from genome assembly GCA_038442645.1 of Agave tequilana. Classification (NCBI taxonomy): domain Eukaryota; kingdom Viridiplantae; phylum Streptophyta; class Magnoliopsida; order Asparagales; family Asparagaceae; genus Agave; species Agave tequilana. The sequence continues at coordinate 11,602 of JAVJIF010012978.1, read as the reverse complement.
TCATTGGATGTAGTAATCCAATATCGGACAATATCGGACTTTGCCAAATATGATTGGCGATTGATCATTCTTAGAAGGTGGAACAACAAACACAGATCCATCATTCTCCTCTATATGCATGCAAGTCGTTGACATTGGTAGAGGCATATGTAGAGGACTCATGTCAATAAGACTATTTACATCATCACAACACAAAGAATAATTGAATTGACATTTTCATTAAGGACCCATTCTTTGTCAATTATTATATGAAGAATTCACTGATAATACCATCCAATGGGAACCAACTCCGGAAAAATTTAGGACTAATGCTGCTCTGCCTTCTAGGGCAGAGGCACAGAGTTGCTATATGTCCCTTGCTATAGTTATATTTCCTGTTCTCTTATCCTGCAAACAGAAAGAAAGAGAACAATTAGTTTTGAGAATATCGTGCTGTTCCTTCCCCGGTAACGGCGCCAAAATTTTGATTGAAACGGGAAAAAATAATAAAAAAAAAGTTTAAGTCAGAAAGTCTTAGTCTCGTTTCAATTTAACCGCGTAGCAATGGCTAGACGGGTCGATCCACAGGGAAGGATGCGATGCAAGCGTTTCGGAACGATCTTCTCTGTATTTCACTTTGAACAGAAGAAAGAGAGATTGATTAGATTTGATTGATTTTGAGAAATATAGTTTACTAATCATCTACCACAACCTATAGTATTAGTCTCAAATAATAAATATCATATTGAAATAATAAGTATCCACCCTAGGTTATTAATTACTAGTCAAGCAAGATGAATAATATTGAAACCCTAACTAGTGTGCACTAATAATGATTGAACAATTGTTCATCCTAATTTCGAAGCATAGCAAAGAGAAGTTTAACTTAAAATTATGCTATCAAGGTTTTTAAGTATGAATTATGAAGAACCATTAAAAAGTGTAACCTAGATTAAAGTAAACCTAATCAATTCATCTTCAAATAACTATTTTTAATTCTAGGGTTTCTAATGATAGGTATCAATCAATTCACTTTTTTAAACTAAACTAGGGTTGATCGAGAGATTAGCAAACTATGATTTAATTTAGTTATTCATCTTTTTTTTTATGTTATTTTCAAGTTTTTATGTGGAATCAAAAGAATTGCAAGAAAAAAAAGAAGGAAATTAAACAATTAATCTAAACAGGAAAGCTGAATTAAATTGCAAAGAAAAAAAGAGGGTTATTGGGTGTCACTGACCAAATTACAAAGCTCCTCGTTCTTCAAAATAATCTTCTTCAAATAAAGCAAAAATACAAGAAATTTCGGAAATAGAAAAAGATCTAAAGAAAAACCCTAACTTCAGTCGCTAGATGCCCACGCTCTGTTGCTCTGCAGGAGTATTTATAGGAGATATAGGAAGCAGAGTCCCAGTATAACTCTCCCACGAAACCTCATAACCAAACTCATCCATTAGGCCGCGGTAACGCGGCTATGGCCGCGTTTCCGCGGCCAAAGCGTGGCCAATGGCCACGCGCTTTCTTGTGTGGCCTCCTCTGGTCCGTCCATTTGGGCGCCTCCTTCTGGATTCTACATGCAGATCCTCTATCTTGAGAATACGGGGTAACTTGGGAAGCAAGTTATCATAAATCCAAATTTGTAAAAGGATTTTTATCTTTAAACTCCCCTTTATCTTCATCCTTGTATTGCAGCAACTAGGGTTAAGTAGAAGTCCATCTCTTCTTATCCTTTTCCTCCTCTTTTAGCAATTAAGAGTTCTATTTTATCCTTCCTTTTCCTCCCTTAAATTTTAAATAAATAATTTAAAATCCAAGTTTAGATTAGGTTAGATAATTTAGAAACTTCTAAATTACTATAATTTTTGCATATGGGCTTTTTGGGCTTTTGGGCTTTATTCATGCTTTATTTCTTTATTTTTTTAATTACTCAAGGCCTGCACACATTAAACAATAAAACATTAGTAGTAGTGCGTAATAAAAGAGTAAATAGGGAAATATGATGGCAAATATGATGATAAATATGCACTTTTTACTACCTATCACCTCGCTTGAGACTAAGGATTTTGCAATCCACATAGCCTTGACAGAGTCTGTTTTAGGTTCGCAAGGAATCTTTAAAGCCTCGCGTGCAATGTTATCACGCTTGCGCGAGGCCATATTAGTCTCTGTTGAGACTGCAAAAAAACTCTATAACTTTTGTTTGCACAAGGCTTATCGTGATGCTCAAATGGGTGCAGAAAGTTTGATTTTTTTACCAAACTTCCCAATTAAGACTAGCAAAAGGCTAATTGCTAGTAATTGTATATAGAAACTATGTAATATTGCTTCAGGCTCTTGAAAATGACGTTTTCTCCCTGTTTGGGCTATATTCGACTCTTGTCATGCTTAGTTCACGTCAATCGGTACTGAAAGTTTAACTTTTTGATAAATTTACAAATTAAGACTAGAAACATGGTTAATTACATTAAAACTATGTAATACTACTTTAGGCTCTTGAAAATCATGTTTCTTCCCGTTTGGGCTATATTCTTTTTTTAAGGCCCAGTTCAGGCCAATTCGGGTGGAAAGTTTGACTTTTGATAAAATCTCTCATTTAAGACTTTAACAAGTTTAATTAGTAGTAATGTATATAGAAAGTATGTAATACTACTCCCGACTCTTAAAAACAACATTTTCTCCCATTTGGGCTCTATTCAGCTCTTTTGAGGCCTAGTTCAGGCCATTCGCGGCTGAAAATTTGACTTTTGGTCCAACTTCCCAATTAAAGCTAGAAAAAAATTTAATTAGTAGTAATTGTTTATAGAAACTATGTAATACGACTCCTGACTGTTGAAAATCACGTTTTCTCCCCGTTTGGGTCCAATTAGGCTCTTATAAGGTCTGGTTCGGGCCAAATAGGGCAGAAAGTTTGATTTTTGATCAAACTTCCTAATTAAAGCTAGAAAAAAGGTTATATTAATAATATATAGAAACTATGTAATTTGCTCCCGTCTATTGAAATGACATTTTCTCCCCAATTTGGCCATATTCGACTCTTATCAGGCCTATAGTTCACTTCAATCAGGGCTGAAAGTTTTAACATTTTGACAAACTTCCCAATTAAAATTAGATACAAGAGTATTTAGTAGATTATTTATAGAAACTATTTAATACTATTTTCAGCTCATGTAAACCATATTTTCTCTCCTTTGGGCCTTATTCAGATCTTTTAAGGCCTAGTTCAGGCCAATCTGAGCAGAAAATTCTACTTTTGATCAAACCTCCTAATTAAGACTAGAAATAAGATTAATTTATAGTAATTTTATATAAAAATTATGTAATACTACTCTCGATACTTGAAAACCATGTTTTCTCCCTGTTTCGGCCCTATTCTTCTCTTATAAGGCCTAGTTCAGGCCAATCGGAGCTGAAAGTTAGTTATTAGTCAGACTTCCCTATAAAAACTTAAAATAATATTAATTTTTAGTATTTAAATATAGAAACTATGTAATACCACTCATGCCTCTTGAAAATCACATTTTCTCCCCGTTTGAACCCCATTCAGCTCTTATAAGAGCTAGTTCAAGTCAATAAGGGCTGAAAGTTTGACTTCTTGACAAACATTCCTATTAAAACATGAATGAAGGTTAAGTAGTAATCAAACATATAAACTATGTAATACTACCCCCGCTCTTGAAAACCACGTTTCCCCCCAGCATCGGCCCTATTTGGCTCTTATAAGGAGTAGTTCAGGCCAATGGGGCTGTAAGTTTGACTTTTAGTCAAACTTTTCAATTAAGACTAGAAACAAGGTTAATTAGTAGTAATTGTATATAAAAACTATATAATACAACTCACAGCAATTGAAAATCATGTTTTCCCTATTTGGGTCCTATTGGCTCTATTCAGGCCAACGGGGACTAAAAGTTTGACTTTCGGTCAACTTTATGAATTTAAAGTAGAAATAAGGTAAATTAGTAGTAATTGTACATTGGAACTATGTAATATTGCTTCGGATCTTGAAAATAACATTTTCTCCCTGTTGCGCCTATTTAGCGCTTTAAGGCCTTCTTCAGGCTAACTGGGGATAAAAGTTAGATTTTGGATAAAACTTCCTAATTAAGACTAGAAACAAGATTAGTTAGTAGTAATTGTACATAAAAATTATGTAATATTACTCCCGGCTCTTGAAAACTATATTTTCCCTATGTTTGGCCCTATTCGGCTCTTATAAGGCCTAGTTCAGGCTAATCGGGGTTGAAAATTTGATTTTGGTCAAACTTTCTGATTAAGATTAGAAACAAGTTTAATTAGCATTAGTTATATATAGAAACCATGTAATACTACTCTCAGCTCTTGAAAATCATGTTTCTCCTTATCTGAGCCCTATTCGGTCCTTATAAGGCCCACTCACATCAATCAGGGTTGAAAGTTTGACTTGTGGTCAAACTCACCAATTAGACTAGAAATAAGGTTAATTAATAGTAATTGTACATAGAAACTATGTAATACAACACTTAGCCCTTTAAAGCCATATTTTTCTCCCCGTTTGGGCCCTATTCAGCTCTTGTATGGTCTAGTTCAGGCCTATCGGAGCTGAAAGTTTGACTTTTGGTCAAACTTTACAACTAAGACTAGAAATAAGGTTAAATAGTAGTACTTGTACATAAAAATTATGTATTACTACTCTTGGCTCTTGCAAAGAACGTTTTATCCTCATTTCGGTCCTATTCGACTCTTAAAAGGCCTAGTTCAGGTCAATCGAGGTTAGAAATTTGACTTTTAGTTAAACTTCCAATTCATACTAAAAACAAGGTTAATTAGTTGTAATTATGCATAGAAAGTGTGTAATACTATTTTTGGCTCTTCAAAACCACGTTTTCTTCCTATTTAGGTCCTATTCGGCTCTAATAAAGCCTAATTTAGTCCAATCGGGGCTGAAAGTTTGATTTTGGTCAAACTTCCCAATTTAGAGTAAAAATAAGATTAGTTAGTAGTAATTGTACATTAAACCTATGTAATACTACTCACGGCTCTTGAAAATCACATTTTCTCTCTATTTGGGCCCTATTCGGCTCTTATAAGGCCTAGTTCAGGCCAATCCCGATTGAAAGTTTTACTTTTAGTCAAACTATTCAATTACTACTCTAGACTATTAAAACCATATTTTCTCCCCGTTTGGGCCCTATTCGGGCCTAATAAGACCTGAAATCAAGGCTAAAAGTCTGACTTTTGGTCAAACTTCTCAATTTGGAGAAGAAATAAGGTTGATTAGTTTTAATTGTGCGTTTAAACTTTGTAATACTATTTTTGACTCTTGAAAACCATGTATTCTCCCTGTTTGGGCCCGATTCTCTCTTATATGGCCTAGATACTGTCAATAAGGGCTGAAAGGTTGACTTTTGGTCAAATTTCTCAGTTAAGACTAGAACAAGTATCATTAGTATTAATTGCATAAAGAAACTATGTAATACATCTCCCAGTTCCAGGTTTTCTCCCCCGTTTGGGCCCTATATGTCTCTTTTAAGTGTTACCCCAAAAGCCCACACTCTAGTTTTGATGATTACTAATCATGTAGTTATTGAAAATACACCTAGAGGGGGCGAATAGATGTACTAGCTAATCTATTTATAATGATGTGGAATTACAAACTATTATACAAACTAAAGCTATTAAGCTAAACACACAAGGTATAACACAAGAGTGTAGCCGAATTCCTGGTGAAGGGCTCTTGACTATATCCTCAAGATTCCTCTAGATTAAGAGTTGAGGTGCCACTATAGCTCTCTTGGTTGAATACAAGTGTGAGTAAATAAACCCAAGCATATAGCAATTAAGCACAAGATATATAAAGCATATAGAGAGATAAGCAATGTAAGCATGCAAGATAACAAGTGAGAGAGAGAAAGCAATCACAAACACGGGAGAATTGTTCGAGGTTCGAACATCTTTGCTTTACGTTCCCGCCTTCAACACTATGAAGGATTTTCACTAAAAATGATCCCACTGGATCACTCGGTGCCGCAACACCTAAAATGAGTTTACACTAGAACTCCGGACCCGCAAGTCCCTCACTTGTTCCCGCAAGAACAAACACACGCAAGCATACTAGCTTGCTGAGGCCGCACCTCTTACAACTTATCCAACCACACGTCGAAACACTTGGTGATCACTTCACTTGATCACCACAAATACTTCTTCACCGAGGCCACAACCTCTTCAACACTTCACAATTCAAGGATGTAAACTTGTGATCACTTCTTTTGATCACAAAAAAAACTCTCACAATAAAGCTCCTATAGGATGGATTTAGCAATGGAAAGCTCAAGTATGTGTAAGAAAAACTAGGATAGAGTTATGGTAGAAAACTCAAGAAATCACTTTTGAAAACACTCTTAAAAACTCTCCTTTTGATATGGAAGTATTAGCCCTAAAATAAGTGAAGAAAACCTCTAATAGAGATAGGAAAAACTGGCTTTGAAACTCTCCAAAAATCTTGTCTAAAATAATAGCCCAAACAGCCCCCTTTTATTGGCCTAAAAAAATATAGCCATTGGCAGCCAACTCAGCAGGAAATCATGCTGTCAGTCGACCGGCTGGTCGACCGGCCAACGGTCAAATTTCTGACCATTGGGGCCTGCCGGTCGACCGTGCCTTGGGCTTTGACCTACCGGTCGACCGCCCGGTCAACCGGGGCCAGATCCAGAGAGCAACGCTCTCTGGACAGTCGACCGACCCACAAGCCAAATAGCCGTGCACGTATCTGTGCACATCGGTCGACCGCCCGGTCGACCGACTTCTGGATCGGTAGACCGGTCGGTCGACCGCCAGAAAGCCTGGTCAACAAATCTTTTGAGATTAAAACTTGGTTAAATAAATCCTTATAAATTCCTATAAAATCACATAAAATCTACAAAAATAAGTTCATTAAAATACTTTGATGTAAAAACATGTGTGATCAAAAATCACACACATTACAAACATTTTGAACTATTTTTGTGATATACAAATTTTGCCTTAAACAAAAATCCATATTTTCAAAACAATCTTTAATTTGAAAAATGATTTTTCTAAAACTTCTCCAAATACAATAACAATATATTTTAAACACTTGTGAAGCTTGGTGTGTATGAATATAATCAAATACACAAATGAGATGAAATATCTATGTTTTTGACAATAAGCTCTAAAATAAGTTTGATAAATATAAAACTCAAAAGACATGATATAAAAACATCAAATAATTTTTTCTTAAACATTTTAACCAACAATGTGTATGATGAAATCCAAAACACATATAAACCATATAAACTCATTTTGATGAACTCTATTCATGAAACATAAAGATATGTACTATGAAGCTCAAAATCAAAACAATATTTTCTAAAATCAAAACTATTTTAAGAAAACACATGTAAATCTTTTGTGTGTGTGTATGAGCTTGAGCATTCCACAACTAATCTATCCTTTATATTTTATCTAAAAAAATATCTTAACACTTACAAACATGACTCAAGTCTTCTTGAAATTCTTCTCTTGAAAATCTTCTTCTCCTTCTTGACTTGGTCCAAACCTTGATCCAATAAGCTAGACTCCTCTTGAGTACTTGATGCGATCTTGATGCGCGAGCTCTTGAATCAACACGTACTAGCTTCAAAACTTGACTTCGAATCTTTTGTTGAAGCTAAACACCTACTAAGATCTTGTGTTTATATAGTTTCAGATCTTAGTAGGTGTGTAGCTTCAATAAAGGATTTAAAGTCAAGTTTTGGAGCTAGCACTTGTTGATTCAAGAGCTTGTGCATCAAGATCGCATCAAGTACTTAAGAGGAGTCTAGGTCATTGGATCATGTTTTGGACCAAGTCAAGAAGAAGAAGAAGAAGAACTTCAAGAGAAGACTTGTGTCAGTTTGTAAGTGTCAAGATTTTATTTTTAGATAAAATGTAAAGGATAGATTAGTTGGTGGATTGCTCAAGTACATATACTACACACACAGATTTATATGTGTTTTCATAAAAGATTTTTAGTTCTAGAAAAATACCGGTTTGGTTTTGGACTTCAAAATATACATGTGTTTTACTAAAACCATTTTAGTACTTATTGTCAAAAACATAGATGTTGGCCCAGTGGCCTTTCACTCTAGTTTTGATGATGATTAACTCATGTAGTTATAATTACTAATAATCTTATGATATTTAGTTTCAGATATTTAATTAAGATATTAGTAGGTGATTAGCTTCAACAAAGGTGTTTTGGAGCTTTCACATGGTGATTAAAGAGCTTGTGCATCAAGACCACATCAAGTACTCAAGAGGAGTCTAGCTCATTGGATCATGGTTTGGACCAAGTCAAGAAGAAGAAGAAGAAGATTTTCAAGAGAAGACTTGTGTCTAGGTTTGTTGGTTAAGATTTTATTTTTAGATAAAATGTAAAGGATAGATTAGTTGGTGGATTGATCAAGTATATATACACATACACTTAAGATTTATTTGTGTTTTCATAAAAGATTTTTAGTTCTAGAAAAATACCGGTTTGGTTTTTGGACTTCAAAATATACATGTATTTTAACCAAAACCATTTTAGTGCTTATTGTCAAAAACATAGATATTTCATCATATATATGTAGTGGATCATATCCATACACATTAAACTGTAAAAGTGTTAAAATATCTTGTTCTTGTATTTGGAGAAATTTTAGAAAAATCAATTGGAAAAATACAGATTCTATTTTAAGCCAAAATTTCTAAAACACAAAAATAGTTCAAAATGTTTGTAACATGTTTTGATTTTTACTCAAACATGTTTGTATATCAAAGTATATTACTAAACTTTTTTTTTGGATTTTTAGATATTTATGGGATTTTATTGAAGCAAAAAGGCCAAGTTTTAAATCCCCATAAACCTGTTTTTAGGCTTCTGCCGGTCGACCGCACGGTCGACCGAGATAGGAGTCGGTCGACCGGGCGGTCGACCAATGTGCACAAAACGTACACGCCTTGTTTGACTGGAGGGCGGTCGACCGACCCGGTCGACCGCCAGAGAGTTCTGCTCTCTGGAAACGGCCCTGGTCGACCGGGCAGTCGACTGGCAGAGAGGTCTGCTCTTTGTATCCAGGCCACGGTCGACCGGCCAGTCGACCGTTGGCACAACGGTCAGAAATATGACCGTTGGCCGGTCGACCGGGTGGTCGACCGGGCGGTCGACTGCCAGCAATCCAGATTGCTGATCTGGCCTGTAACGGCTAGTTTTTGAGGAGCCTATAAATGGCCTTCCCATGGACTGTTTTACATAAGATTTTAAGAGAGTTTTTGGGCTAGTTTTTCCTACATATTTCAGTGGTTTTCTCCACATATTTTAGAGCCAATATTTCCAAATTAAAAGGAGAGTTTATCAAGAGTTTTCAAAAGTGATTTTCTTCAGTTTTCACCACACATTCAATCCATGTTTTCTCACACATACTTGAGCTTTCCATTGCTAATCAATCCTATAAGAGAGTTGTTGTGAGAGTGTTTTTAGGTGATCAAAGTGTTTAGATCACCAAGTGTTCATCATTGTATTTGAGGAGGCGGACTTGTGGGTTCGCGTTGTTCGAGTTCTTGTGGGAGCTCGTGTGTAGAGGTGCGGCCTCGGCGAGCAAGTGTGCTTGCGGTGTGTTTGTTCTTGCTGGCGGGAACAAGTGAGGGGGACTAGTGAGTCCAAGAGTTCTAGTGAGAACTCCTTGTAGGTGTTTGCGGCACCGAGTAATCCGGTGGGATCGATTTTAGTGAAAATCCTTCAAAGTGTTGAAGGCGGGGACGTAGAGTAAGGGTGCTCGAACCTCGAAACAAATCTCACGTCTTTGCGATTGCTCTCTCTCTCTATCTCTCACTTGTGTTTATATCTTGCATGCTTATATTGCCTTTATCTTTATATGCTTGATATATATTGTGCCTCTTTGTTATATGCTAGGGATTGTTTGCTCACACTTGTATTCAACCAAGAGAGCCAAAGCGGCACCTCAAACTCTTATCTAGAGGAATCTTGAGGAGATAGTCCAGAGCCCTTCACGGGGAATTCGGCTACACTCTTAGGTTATACCTTTGTGTTTAGCATAATAGTTTTGAGTTTGCTTAAATAGTTTAATTCTGCATTAATTCACCATTAGATTAGCTAGTCACCTATTCACCCCCCTCTAGGTGATTTCAATTGGTATCAAAGCCAAGTGCTCTTGATTTGGGTCTAATAACCTAGAGTTAAAGATCCTCTTTTATAGCTAATCACAATATTTGTTTACTCACACATGGATTTCATGTCACCTCCCACCTTTGACATTCTTAACATCCAAACATGGAAGGTTAAGATGTCTTTGTACCTCAAAGGCCTAGGCATTCATATTATCTTGCTACCATTAAGGATTCATATGTTAATAATAGCAAGTATATTGAGGCTAACTCAAAAGCCATCCATGCTTTAAAGGGTACCCTAAATGATGAATATTTATCTAGGGTTTCTAACATTGATTCGGCTTTTGTAGTATGAAATACTATGTCTCCCTTGGCGAACAAAAGTAATACTATGCGGGGAGCGACTCGGATGTTGGAAGTGAGGCTTCCAACGTATGCTACATGGTCCAAGGGGATAACCCCTTGAGGTATACTCCGAATCCGAGTTAGAAGAGGATGTTGATATGTCATATAATGAACTTGCATCATTTTGTCAACAACTTCTTGAGAAATATTGAGTTGCTTTAAAAGGAAAATAAGAAAAATAAAAATAAATTTGATTCCTTGTTAAAAGAAAAAGATTCTTTTCAAAATAAAGTTGCATGTATTGTAAATGAAAATGAAAGTTTGAAAATGAAAAATTTTCTTGCTTTCTAAATTGAATGATCTTGTGAAGGAAATTATACTTTGAAAAATAAAATTGTTTTGGTGGAAAAACAAGATTGCTTTGCAAGAAAACATCTCTTTGAAAGGAAAAATATTTCAAAAGAAAAAGAAAATGTTCTAAAAATAAAAGATTGTTGACCATGCTTATCATGCTACAACTAAAAATGAAGTTAAATTTTTGAAAAATAAAATAGATTGTTTGAGCTCAACTTTGAGCAAAATGTGCATTTAACCATTCTAAATTGGAAACCTTGTTTCAAAAGAAACAAGCTCCACATGCTCATGTACATCACCCACAACATGCATATGCACATTTTACACGTCATGATCACACTCATACACATGTGCATAATAGAGTGTACAGTGTACAAATTGCTGCCGCAAAAGGCCATTTAGCAAAGTTTTATTGATAAGATAAATGCTATAAATTTACTAACAAGAATGTTTGGGTTCCAAATCATGCTAACCCAGTGGACCCAAAAGGAAATGGGTACAAAGTTCCCACCTCTTGTATTTGATGTAGTGTGGGCTCTCACATGACGTAGAGAATTTGGTTCCTTGGGGGTGGATGCACATAGACTAAATGGACAAACATTTGATGCACCGCTATCAAGGAGTTTTGGTGGGATGACCACCATATTTTGTAGACTTAGAGGATAGTGCATTTGGTTTGGTAACTATCTCTAAACTCCATTTAGTTTACATGCTTTTGTATTTGATGATTTTTTTTGCATTTGTTAGTTTTATGTTAAAAACAATCATGGTTTTGTGCTTC